>JBBBDQ010001356.1:902500-924831 GCA_037127315.1 Ascarosepion bandense
ATGGGAATTAGACAGGAGGAAAGTGAGAAAGACGAACCAGTTACAGAGAAAGTGTCAGAGAAAGAGCATGAGAAGGATGGGAACAGGTGAAGACAGTTGCAGGGATGAGAGAAAGAAAAAGAACAAGATATACAGGGTGATGTAGAAAGAACTGGAGTCAAGAGGATAAGAGATGGGAATTAGACAGGAGAGTGAAGAGAAAGACTGAACAAGTTGAGGGTGTCAGAGAAAGAGCATGAGAAGGATGGGAACACAGGAGTGAAGACAGTTGCGAAGTTAGAGAAAGAGAACAAGATATAGAGGTGATGTAGAAAGAACTGGAGTCAAGAGGATAAGAGAGATGGGAAGTTAGACAGGAGGAAAGTGAAGAGAAAGGAGCAGACAGTTACAGAGGGTGTCAAGAAGAGCATGAGAAGAGGATAGAACACAGGAGTGAAGACAGTTGCAGAGGATTGGAGAGAAAAGAACAGAATGTACAGGGTGATGTAGAAAGAGGGGCAGTCCAAGAAGATAAGAGATGGGAATTAGACAGGAGGAGAGTGAAGAGAAAAGAAGACAGACAATTTACAGGGTGTCAGAGAAAGAGCATGAGAAGGATGGGAACACAGGGTGAGGCAGTTTGAGGTTGAGAGAAAAGAAAAAGAACAAGATATAGAGGTGATGTAAAAGAACTGGGTCTCAAGAGGATAAGAGATGGGAATTAGACAGGAGGAAGTGAAGAGAAAGACGAACCAGTTACAGAGGGTGTCAGAAAGAGCATGAGAAGGATGGGAACACAGGGAGTGGGGAACGTTTGAAGTTAGAGAGAAGAAAAGAACAAGATATACAGGGTGATGTAGAAAGAACTGGAGTCAAGAGGATAAGAGATGGGAATTAGACAGGAGGAGAGTGAAGAGAGAAAGACGAACCAGTTACAGGGTGTCAGAAGAGAGCATGAAGGATGGGAACACAGGAGTGAAGACAGTTGCAGAAGTTAGAGAGAGAAAAAAGAACAAGATATACAGGGTGATGTAGAAAGAACTGAGTCAAGAGGATAAGAGATGGGAATTAGACAGGAGGAAAGTGAAGAGAAAGCAGACAAGATTTGGGAGGGTGTCAGAGAAAGAGCATGAGAAGGATGGGAACACAGGGTGAAGACAGTTGCGAAGTTAGAGAGAAAGAAAAAGAACAAGGTATGGGGTGGTGTAGAAAGAACTGGATCAGAAGTGGATAAGAGATGGGAATTAGACAGGAGGAGAGTGAAGAAAGACGAACCAGTTACAGAGGGTGTGAAGAAGGGCAAGAAGGATGGGAACACAGGAGTGAAGACAGTTGCGAAGTTAGAGAGAAAGAAAGAACAAGATATACAGGGTGATGTAGAAAGAACTGAGTCAGAGTGGATAAGAGATGAGAATTAGACAGGAGGAGAGTGAAGAGAAAGACGAACCAGTTACAGAGGGTGTCAGAGAAAGGGCAAGAGAAGGATGGGAACACAGGAGTGAAGACAGTTGCGAAGTTAGAGAGAAAGAAAAAGAACAAGATATACAGGGTGATGTAGAAAGAACTGGAGTCAAGTGGATAAGAGATGGGAATTAGACAGGAGGAGAGTGAAGAGAAAGACGAACCAGTTACAGAGGGTGTCAGAGAAAGGGCAAGAGAAGGATGGGAACACAGGAGTGAAGACAGTTGCGAAGTTAGAGAGAAAGAAAAAGAACAAGATATACAGGGTGATGTAGAAAGAACTGGAGTCAAGTGGATAAGAGATGGGAATTAGACAGGAGGAGAGTGAAGAGAAAGACGAACCAGTTACAGAGGGTGTCAGAGAAAGGACAAGAGAAGGATGTGAACACAGGTGTAGGGACAATTGCGAAGGTAGAGAGAAAGGAAAAGAACAAGATATACAGGGTGATGTAGAAAGAACTGGAGTCAAGTGGATAAAAGATGAGTATTGACATTGCATTTAAATTTTTGGGGGTTGTAGCCGTCAGGAAAGCAAGTATCCGGAAGGGAGTTCCATAGGTGGAAAGTGCAAGAAGAGAAGCTGAGGGAGTAGACTTGTCGGCTGCATTTGGTTGATCTAATTGTAAAAGAATGGGACCTTGTTGCCAGTCTGGTTGCACGAGTAAATTCTTGTGATGGGGGCACCAGTGACTTAAGTTCGTCGGAGCAGAATCCATGAAAATATTTGTAGAATAGACAGAGGGAAGCCACATCCCGCCGGTGGGAAACTGGCTGGGGTCGAGCTGCCAAGTCGGGACATATCAATATTACAGATTCGCCTTTGGAGCCTGTCGAGAACACTGAGATGAACAGCAGCTCACACGACTTCAGAATTCCCTGTAACTCTTGTTGACGGTATTCTTGTTTAAGTTGGTGAATCTTACCATAATCCTTGCCTGGAGTTCATCTTTAGTGTGACAAGGGGTTTTGTTAGTCTCACGCTCAAATACGCCCGCAAATGATAATCAAGGGGTTGAAGTCTGAAGAATTAGGTGGTTAGATGTAAGGGGTGATGTGGTCGAATAAAGTATCTCACAGGGATGACTATGTTCGCCAACTTGTGTGTCATTTTGGGGTATCCGGTTACTAAACATACGGTTTTCCAGCAGCCATCCTCTTGACCCAAAGTAGCACTACCTCGTCAAGACACTTGATGAAGATCTCCGTGTTGAGTCTGAGTTTCTATGGGAAGATGAATAAAAATATGATGTCGCCATCACTAGTGATCACTCCAAACACCTTCATAATCATAATTAGTCACATTCAGTTTTTTTCAGCACCTCTCTGTGCAGGGCCCGGAAATTCTTTCCGCCTGAATCTATCCTGCAATTATATAAATCCACCACCCGCCCGTGGATTGAGTACTGCTGCCACATCTGGTCGGGTGCCCCTTCTATTCTCCTCGGGGTTCTTGACAAAATACAGCGAAGAATCTGTAATGTGACTGATACCGACTTGGCTGACCGCCTGCAGTATCTCTCTCACCGGCGTGACGTGGCTTCCCTGTGCCTCTTCTATAAATTCTTTCATGGCTTCTGCTCTGATGAACTTAAATCACTGGTGCCCCCTAGATGTGAATTTGCACGAGATACTAGATTGGCAACTAGGTCCCACCCTTTTACAGTGAAACCGATGAAATATAACCGCAATTTCTACTCCAACAGCTTCTTTCCTCGCACTTCCCGCCTGTGGAATTCCCTACCGCATGCTTGCTTCCCCGACGGTTACAACCTCCAGGAGTTTAAATGTAAGGTCAATAGATACCTCCTAACACACTAACTCACACCCACTCTCTCCAACTCTCTCCCTATCACCTCCCTTCTGACATTTCCTATACCCAATCCCTCTATGTAACCCCCTGAGCTATAGTGGCAGTGGAATGCCTTGCTTGGGGTGACACGATTTTTTAAAAAATCATCTTAACTTTCCTCAGATTGACACACAAAAACTGTTAATTTTTCACATTGGGGCTCCCAGCGAGGATTCTAAGCGGTACAGAATGCTGTTTCTAAAGTTCTGACAGAGAGAACTGCGTCATGATGCTCTTTTTGTCTCGAACGGGAGCCAACTGACTTTATTATGCTGTGCAGTCGACAAAAATATTAACAAATAATGCGCATGTGCGACATTATAAAATGGCGACTATTTACGCATCTTGTATATAATATAATTCTTTAGATAGATATATAGATAGATATTGAATTACACATACACAACCGGCCATAATTAATAGGCCACCCCATTTTTTGAAATGAAATTTTGTATTTCATACTATTTTTAGTATTTATTGCCAAGTGGATAATTCTAAATGAAAATAGAATGGTTCTTTTGTTATTATTACTTGCAAAATTTTACAAGGCAAAGAAGCAAAGATGGACTCGTATGAATCACCCTAAATTTTCTTCATTCTTTCACTGATGAAACTGCAATATAGGTAATTATTAAATATTTATAAATTCATTTGATGCACATGTTATTGTGCAGTATTAACAAAACAAGTGTATTTTCACTGGGCAATAAATACTAAAAAATAGTATAAAATACATCCTTTTTTTAAACACTGCGGTGGCCTAAAAATTATGGCCAATAGTATATATATATATATATATATATATATATATATATATATATCAGAAAATATAAAAAAGACAATATATTTGTATATATTTATATGTGCACATATATGGGTTTCTGAGTGTATTTCTTCTTCTTCTTCTTCTTCTTCTATGTGCCTTGTCCCTTCAGGACGTAGGCGATCATGGCCTTCCACGTCTCCCAATCCTTGGTGGCTCTTAGCACGCTTTCTTCTGTTACACCATGCAATCCTCGTTCCATCATCCACCTGATCAGGTCTTTCAAATATGTTATCCGCTGCCTTCCTCTGTCTCTTTTTCCTTCTATCTGGCCTGTTAGTATCAGGTTCTCCAAGCCGTCCTTCCTCATTGCATGTCCCAGGAACTTTAGTTGTCTCTTCCTGATTCTCACTATGAATTTCCTTTTCGTTTCCATCATTTTCAAAACCTCATCATATATATATATATATTCCTGTATGTATAAAAGCGACGTCTAAATATATATATATATGTGTGTGTGTGTGTGTGTGTGTGTGTGTGTGTGTGTGTGTGTGTGTATAAATATATATATTTGTGTGTCTATGTTTATATATATATATATTTGTTTGTGTGCCTTTGGCAATTATTTATGCATATATATATATATATATATATATATGTATATATATATATATATATATATATATATATATATATATATTACAATTATGGACACTTACTATATCATTCAAAAAGCAAGTAATATTAATTTTAATAAAAACAATAAATTTACACTTTAAACAAAACGTTCACGGTTTCTCGCACTTTTTCTGATATATATATATATATATGATTCAATATCTAGCTATATATATAAAGAATTATATTATATTTATATGCATGTATATGTATATATATATATTTGTATATATACATATGTATATATATATATATGTATGTGCATAAATATATGTGTGTGCGTGTTTTTGTGTGTCCTTGTGTGTATTTATGTATATATGCATGTATCTATGTACAACTATATATACATTTCTGCGTCTGTTTGTCTATATATATATATATATCTTCTTTTTTTTTGCGACTCTTTTTTTCGGGTGTCTTTTATATATATATATATATATATATATATGTGTGTGTGTGTGTGTGTGTGTGTGTGTATAAAATGTCTTTTATAGGATGTCTTTTATATATATATGTCTTTTAGAGGATGTCTTTTATATATATATGTCTTTTATAGGATATATAAATGTCTTTTATAGGATCTCTTTTATATATATATATATATATATATATATATAAAAGACACCCGAAAAAAAGAGTCGCAAAAACGTTGAACTGATGACTACCGAACGTTGCTATAGTGACAAGCTGAAAAGGCGGACTTTGGGTGATGCGGGAAAAATACCTGAATGCTTAGCGGAGTGGGTGTCAGCAGTGGGTAATCGACAGTATTGAATGAGCTGAATTCGCTTGTTGCTACCACGTGATCCATATCGTTCGACTGCCGCATTACGTAAGCTGTAGTCAATGTCATGGGGCGGACCGCAACTTAGCCGCCATGCCTGTACCAGGACAAATCAATGGGACGAATGCAAGCCACAACCGCAGTTCAGCACCAGAGACGCCAAATCACAAACTGATTTCCTCTGACGCTAATATCGATGCTCGCATTATCAATCCAACATTTTACTTTCATTTAACATTTTTTAAAATATCTACGCTAACACGACAAAAGATAGACCATCCACCTCTACAGGTATTAGCTCTGTCTAAAAATTAAGAGCAAATATAGAAAACCGATTGAGGAAAAAATTAATACATACTCGCTCTAAACGCGTACTGCTACGCTAAATATTACCAATCCCGAAATTTATCTAATATATTTATTCATTCATTAAACCATCAGTTCTAGAAATAGAATTTGGTTCGGTTCACAGACTTTCTCGGTTTTTTTAACAGTTTGTCTGTTGTTTCCTGTTTGATATTTGGTTGTCCCTTCCTTCTAAAGTTTTTTCATCCGCTTTCATTCCCAGCATCCCTTGCGTCTTTGTGACATTATTGCCTTGTTTGAGGAGAATCAATTAAAAATAGAAGTTTTTTGCTCAGTAGCTGACTAATTCAGTTTTCCTACTGTTTATTTGTAGTCCTTTTTTGTCACTCTCCACAGCTACCTTCTGTAGGAGGTCTTGCAGTTTTCTTTCAGTGTCTGCAATCAGCACCGTGTCACCTGCATACCTTATATTGTTCAAATTCTGGCCTCCAATAACAAATCCTGGTGTAGCATTTAGGGTCCTCAAAATATTCTCACTGTACAAGTTGAACAGATCCGGTGAAAAGACACTTCCTTGTCTTACGCCTGTTTCTATCTTTGTATATCTGCTGAAATCGTTGTCTGTCCGTATGCAGGCAGTTTGCTGCCAGTAGAGATTCTTGATCACTCTTAGGTCTTTACAAATAAATTTTAAGAAAACTAAATGCATTGTCACCAGCAAAAAAAACATGAAGCAGCGGAAATGTGGTTCTACAGAAGGATGCTGTGGATATCATGGACCGAGCATGCGAGCAATGATAGTGTTGGAAAGAATGGCAACCAAAAGAAAATTAATACTGAGCATTAGGAAGAGACAATTTAAGTTCCTGGGACATGCAATGAGGAAGGAGGGTTTAGAAAACTTGATACTGACAGGCCAGATAGAAGGAAAAAGAGACAGAGGAAGGCAGCGGATAAAATATATGAGGTGCCTGATCAGGGGGATGGCGGAATGGGGGTTGTGAGGTGTAACAGGAGAAAACATACTAAAAGCCACTAGGGATAGGGAGACGTGGAGAACCATGATCGCCTACGTCCTGAAGGGACAGGGCACATAAAAGAAGGAGAAACTGACTAATGACTTTTACATATCTATGTTAAAAGCCTGAGATGCATTTCATTTCAGTTGCATTGTATCTTTAGCACTTTGACATAATATAAATATTTACAAGCCTATAAAGAACGCATCTCTATTAAGCTATTAAATAATTAATTAATAATAGTTAAATGATAGATAGATAGATAGATAGATAGATAGATAGATATGAACAGACTATGATAGATAGATAGATAGATAGATAGATACTAATCTGCTTTGAGACATGTATTAGAAAATAAATTCCGCAGTAAGTCATATATATATATATATATATATAGTGTATCGAGGCAGCAAATAATTTTCTAAACATATACTGTTAAATATAAGAGACAATGAATGTCTATTATGTTTAATCATGAGCCGTTCTAAACATCGTACTATAAATAAATGACAGAGAAGTCGGAATTGTAAAGTCGGAATTGTAAAACTGTTGGTTCTCTATACCTATATATATATATATATATATGCCAAGGCACATAGAAGAAGAATATATATTCCAACTGTAAAATTATAATGTGGATATAAAATGGGGGATCATTTATATGATATAAAGAATATATAAACTGATCCCTCATTTTGTGACTATGCTAGTTTCTACACGTTTATATTTTAGGTTTATGGGCTTGAGCTAGTGGATAAGAGAGCGGGGTTTGAGTTGTGTAACAGGAGAAAGCGTGCTAAGAACCACCGGGGACAGGGAGATGTGGAGAGGCATGATCGCCTACGTCCTGAAAGGACAGGGCACATAGAAGAAGAAGAAGAAGAAGAATATATATCAAACTGTTTATAAGAAATTATAATGTTGATATAAAGTGGGCGATCAGTTCTATATTATAATCAATATGTAAACTGATCCCTCATTTTGTGACCATGCTAGTTACTATACATTTATATTCTAGATTTATGGGCTTGACCTATTGGATTGGTGAGTCGTGTAACAGGAGAAAGCGTGCTAAGAACCACCGGGGATAGGGAGATGTGGAGAGCCATGATCGCCTACGTCCTGAAAGCACATAAAAGAGGAAAGAAGAATGTAAAAATCCAAGTATGCATTTGTTTGTGTTGCCTATAAATTAGGAAGGGAAAAGCGGTTTGCAGTCTATTTTTAGATAATGAATGAATGGAAGATGAATCTGATTTGTTAGGTCTAGGGTATAAAGTGTTGAGCATCCTAATGCCACTTCCCCTTCGGCCTTGTTCAATAATTATTCTAATTTTACAATAAATAAATCAATTTTCCTAGGAAGACAGCTTCTTAATAAGATTGTTGATTCCTAATCAAGATTATTTTCACACACATATATATATATACTTATATTTGTGTGTGTCTGTGTCTGTGTTTAGGCAGCTTATGAACGCTAAACAATTTGTCAACCCTACATTTGAAGCAAGAAAAAAAATTACAGTAACTTTTAGCAACACAGTTTTGCAGTTATTTTTTTTACCACAAGTCACACACTTGAAGATGATCTCAGGAAGAATTCAAAGTAATTGGGAACATTGAAAAATGAATAATCACTGTCGAAATTACAGCTCATTTTTAAATATTTCAAATAGGATATTCGAAAATTTATCAGTGAGTATGAACTAATCTTATTAGTAACAAGCAGGCATAATGTTTGCAATTTATTTAATCTGACACACTTAATATATATATATATATATATATATATATATATATATAAAAAATGAAAAAATGCTGCCAAAATACACACAATATATATATATATATATATATATATATATATATATTGTGTGTATTTTGGCAGCATTTTTTCATTAATGCAGGTTTCATTGAATAATATAGACAAGTTTTGTCTATTAATTTTGTGTAGGATCCGTTCATACTGTCTGACATACTTGAAAATATAAGTCCATCCCTACCGTGGCGGATGGCCGAAGACAGTGACAAAATAGTGGTGTTGTGGTCCCTGGTCTGATTACAGACATTTGAGTACGTTGTTGGAAATATCGAAATTGATTGTATTCAAACCAGGTTTAAATTGTTTAATGTAGAGTGCTTCGAGGATTTTTAGTTTCTGCTTATTATTTTCTTGTTTGAGTATGTACGTGTTATCAACAATATATATATATATATATCAACATATATATATATATATATATATATATATATATATATATATATATATAATTGGAAACTATGAACAAGGAAGATTATTTTGCTTCTTTTTTTTTTACTTTTTTTGATATATATATATATATATATATATATATATATTATTATTATCAACAATATATATATATATATATATATATATATAATTGGAAACTATGAACAAGGAAGATTATTTTGCTTCTTTTTTTTGACTTTTTTTGATATATATATATATATATATATATATATATATATTGTTATCAACAATATATATATATATATATATATATATATAATTGGAAACTATGAACAAGGAAGATTATTTTGCTTCTTTTTTTTTGACTCGTTTGCATTAGTTTTTTAATGTCACCTTTTTTAGTTTTTTTTTTTTCGTCCACGTTTGTTTTGTTGTGTTTTTTGTTTTTTTTGTCATTACCATTTTTTTTTTTTTTTGAAACTTTTGTCTGCTTACGTCTACTGGCGTGGGACACACACCATTATAGAGGCGTCTCCGCAGTAATCTGTAAAATCACAGGCTCCTATTACATCAGCGTTGGCATTAGCTAAACCAAAAATGGCCCAGATTATTATACGGCCCGAAAAGATATCTACAAAAGATTCATATGCGGAAATGAATTACTAACCACTCCTTCTGTCTTTAAGGCTGTTTTGCACATGACGATCTCCATGTTGACCATGAATGTCAAAACAAGAAAGTTGATCGGCATCAGCACTGACATCATTAATGAGGAACTTAAGAGCTTAATATTAGCCTCCAAAGTGCCGGCTCGACGATCGGACGCCATGTGGGATATCCAGTTGGCCACCACCGACGAAGAAATAGCCCTGGTATGGATCATCCTAACCGCAAAAGCAGTGAGGCTGCAGACGGAATATTTGGAAAGCAGGAAGAAGAAAATCACGCTGCACGGTGTACTTCTGAAGAGAGAACAGGATCATCTGGGTTTTGTTTTTGTTTTTGTTTTTTTGTTTTGTCTTTTCTTTTTTTCTTTGTTTTTTTTTTTTTTTTCGAGTATTGTCACTAGATAGGTCGTCTTGCTAATGACAACGACCCACAAGTTTTCTTATGGAAATTCCCAACATTTTAACATGTCATGGCCAGGATATTTTCATAATTGTGGAAGGTCGTTGACCCAACTGCTGTTTCTGTGGTGCAATGAAGCACTTGTGAAGAATGTGGTTCAGCAAGAACCCGGCACCACAAATTTAGTAACCACCGCAGGAATTAGCAACAACAAAGAAGGGAAGCAGTGGGGTTAGACATGTCTGGCCAGGCCCTCGGTGACAAATAAATAGCAGAAAGAATTAAGGAAGAGGAAAAAAAGGCTTTGAAGCTTCCTCTCCAGCAGGATGTCCCACAAGAGCGCAAATCACAAAAGAAGCAGCAGCAGCAGCAATCGAAGCATCAATTGGAATGGCTACAGAAAAAGAAGCAACAACTGGAACTTTAACAGCAGCAGCAACTGCAACCACAAGAGAAGCGGAAGTAACAATCTCAGCAGCCAGCTGAGCAGAAAAAGCAACTGCAACAACGAAAAAGCAGCAGCAACAACTGCAACAACTGCAACAACAAGAGTAGCAGCAAATAGACGAAGGTATGAATATGAAGAATATGCCTCCACCACGATCTTTGAAAATGCAGGAGGAAATGGAGGAAAAGTCACACAAAAAAGACGAAAAGCCAGCCGAAGTAGATTGGTTGTTGTGTTTTTATGGCAAATCAACGTCGGCGGGTCATCGTTGTGGTACACTGGATATCGGCTCGGAACGAGAAACCGGGGAGCCGAGTTCGAATTCCAGTTGAATCCATTGCATTCACTTACGCTCAAATACTCTTGGGAAATGTATTAATCCGTCTCTTCCCTCCAGTTATGGGTTAAATAGCAGGACAGATTGGGTTCTATAGCCTTGGTCGGTAACCAGTCTACCGCAGAAAGCAATGGCAACCTACTGCGGGATAATCTTCTGCCCAGTCAGTCATGTTTCTTTCGAGACATAATCGCCTAAGCGTGTATCACGTATGGCACTAAACTGACTGAAACTTTATTTATTTATTGCTGGTAATACCTTTTTCTTTCAGCAATTTATTGTTGTTTTTTATACAAGTTTTGTGTCTAGTAATACATTTTTCTTTTCGAGTATCAAGATTCATTGGGATTTGTTTTTAAGGGCAGGGTCCCCAGGTCCCATCCTTGATATTTAATCCATAACTGGAGGGAAGGGACGGTTTAATACCTTTCCCAAGGGTACCAGTGCGTAAATGAATGCAGAGTATTCAACTGGAATTCGTACTCGGCTCACCAATTTCTCTTTCCGAGCCGATATCCACTGCACCACAACGCACATCCGTCACTAAACGCTTACGGCACCTGGTATTCCCAAGAGGCCAGTCATCTAAGTACTGACCAGGATCAACGTTGTTTAACTTCGGTGATCGAGCGAGAACCGGTGTATTCAACGTTATAGGCCGTAAGCCGGCCGAAGCAGGACAGAGAAGGCTCTACAGTAGTCCAAGTCCCACTTTGCACCGGCTTCGCATAGACGAAATGAACTTTTATATACTAAAATGGCAAAGGTCCTCCTCGTTTCCCTCAGAAAGAAAATCACCATCTCCACCCTATACTACCTTTCAAAACTATCCCTCATAGGAAAAAAGCACTTCTCCATGCTGGAGGCAATCTGGAAAGCTCTCGAAAGGGATCTATTTTCACAAAAGAAGGACCTCTTTAGACCTTTGTTCAAATATCATCCGTCGTCCGCAGATCGACTGAGGACGACAATAAGTCCCCCCCAAGCTTCTGGTATATTAACCCTTATTCATCTCGACTTGGTCAGCCTTTGATGGTCGCTCTCTTATTCATCTCGACCTGGTCAGCCTTTGATGGTGGCTCCCTTAAACATCTCGACCTAGTAAGCCTTTGTTTGTGGCTCCCTTATTCTTCTCGACCTGATCAGCCTTTGATGGTGGCTCCCTTATTCATCTCGACCTGGTCAGTCATTGATGGCGGCTAATCTTATTCATCTCTACCTGCTCAGTCATTGATTGTGGCTCCCTTATTCATCTCGACCTAGTAACCTTTGTTTGTGGCTCCCTTATTCATCTCGACCTGGTCAGCCTTTGATGGTGGCTCCCTTATTCATCTCGACCTGGTCAGTCATTGATGGTTGCTCCCTTATTCATCTCGACCTAGTATGCCTTTGATTGTGGCTCACTTATTCATCTTCAATTGGTCAGCCTTTGATGGTGGCCCCCTTATTCATCTCGACCTGGTCAGCCTTTGATGGTGGCTCCCTTATTCATCTCGAACTGGTCAGCAATTGATTGTGGCTCCCTTATTCATCTCGACCTATTAACCTTTGTTTTTGGCTCCCTTCTTCATCTCGACCTGGTTAGCCTTTGATGGTGGCTCACTTATTCATCTCGACTTGGTCAGCCTTTGATAGTGGCTCCCTTTTCATCTCGATCTGACCAGATCAAAGGCTGACCAGCCTTTGATGGTGGCTCCCTTTATTCATCTCGACCTGGTCAGCGTTTGATGGTGGCTCCCTTATTCATCTCGACTTGGACAGCCTTTGTTGGTGGCTTCCTTATTCATTTCGACATAGTAAGCCTTTGATTGTGGCTCGCTTCTTCATCTCGACCTAGTAAGCCTTTGATTGTGGCTCCTTTATTCATCTCGACTTGATCAGCCTTTGATGGTGGCTCCCTTATTCATCTCGACCTGGTCAGCATTTGATGGTGTAAGCCTTTGATCAATACTTGGTCAGACATTGTAAGCCTTTCATCTAAACTTGGTCAGCTTTGATGGTGGCTTCCTCATACATCTCGACCTGGTCAGCCATTGATGGTAGCTCCCTAAATTCATCTCGACCTAGTAAGACTTTGATGGTGGCTCCCTTATACATCTCTACCAAGTAAACCTTTGATAGTGGCTCCCTTACTCATCTCGACTTGGTCAGCCTTTGATCCACTACCTTATTCATCTCGACCTGTTAAGCCTTTGATGGTGGCTCCCTTTTTCATCTCGACTTGGACAGCCTTTGATGGTGGCTCCCTTATTCATCTCGACCTGGTCAGCCTTTGATAGTGGCTCCCTTTTTTATCTCGATCTGGTCAGCCTTTGATGGTGGCTCCCTTTATTCATCTCGACCTGGTCAGCGTTTGATGGTGGCTCCCTTATTCATCTCGACTTGGACAGCCTTTGATAGTGGCTTCCTTATTCATTTCGAGCTAGTAAGCCTTTGATTGTGGCACGCTTATTCATATCGACCTATTAAGCCTTTGATTGTGGCTCCTTTATTCATCTCGACTTGATCAGCCTTTGATGGTGGCTCCCGTTGTTCATCTAAACTTGGACAACCTTTGATGTTCGCTCTCTTATTCATCTCGACCTGGTCAGCCTTTGATGGAGTTTCCCTTATTCATCTCGACTTGATCAGCCTTTGATGGTGACTCCCTTATTCATCTCGAACTGGTCAGGATTTGATGGTGTAAGCCTTTGATCAAAACTTGATCAGACGTAGTAAGCCTTTCATCTAAACTTGGTCAGTTTTAAGGTGGCTCCCTTATTCATCTCGACCTGGTCAGCCATTGATGGTGGCTCCCTTATTCATCTCGACCTGGTCAGCGTTTGATGGTGGCTCCCTTATTCATCTCGACTTGGACAGCCTTTGATGGTGGCTTCCTTATTCATTTCGATATAGTAAGCCTTTGATTGTGGCTCGCTTCTTCATCTCGACCTGGTAAGCCTTTGATGGTGGCTCCCTTATTCATCTCGACTTGGACAGCCTTTGATGGTGTCTTCCTTATTCATTTCGACCTAGTAAGCCTTTGATTGTGGCTCGCTTATTCATCTCGACCTAGTAAGCCTTTGATTGTGGCTCCCTTATTCATCTCGACTTGATCAGCCTTTGATGGTGGCTCTCTTATTCATATCGACCTGGCCAGCCTTTTTTGGTGGCTCCCTTATTCATCTCTACCTGGTCAGCCTTTGATTGTGGCTCCCTTATTCATCTCGACTTGACCAGCCTTTGATGGTGGCTACCTTCTTCATCTCGACCTGGTCAGCATTTGATGGTGGTTCCCTTATTCATCTTGACCTGGTCAGCCTTTGATGGTGGCTACCTTATTAATCTCGACTTGGTCAGCTTTTGATGTTGGCTCCCTTATTCATCTCGACCTGGTCAGCCATTGATGGTGGCTCCCTTATTCATCCCAACCTAGTATGCTTTGATTGTTGTTCCCTTATTCATCTCGACCTAGTATACCTTTGATTGTGGCGCCCTTATTCATCTCGACTTGGTCATCCTTTGATGGTGGCTCACTTATTCATCTAGATTTGATCAGCCTTTGATGGTGGCTCCCTTATTCATATCGACCTGGTCAGCTTTATTTGGTGGCTCCCTTATTCATCTCTTCAGCCTTTGATTGTGGCTCCCTTATTCATCTCGACCTGACCAGCCTTTGATGGTGGCTCCCTTATTCATCTCGACCTAGTAAGCCTTTGATTGTGGCTCCTTTATTCATCTCGACTTGGTCATCCTTTGATGGTGGCTCCCTTATTCATCTCGACCTAGTATGCTTTTGATTGTGGCTCCCTTATTCATCTCGACTTGGTCATTCTTTGATGGTGGCTCCCTTATTCATCTCGACTTGGACAGCCTTTGATGGAGGCTTACTTGTTCATCTCGACTTGATCAGCCTTTAATGGTGGCTCACTTATTCATCTCGACTTGGTCATCCTTTGATGGTGGCTCCCTTATTCATCATTTCATTGTGGCACTCTTATTCATCTCTACCTGGTCAGCCTTTGATGGTGGCTATCTTTATTCATCGACCTAGTCAGCTTTTGATGGTGGCTCCCTTATTCATATCGACCTGGTCAGCCTTTTTTGGTGGCTCCCTTATTCATCTCTACCTGGTCAGCCTTTGATTGTGGCTCCCTTATTCATCTCGACCTGACCAGCCTTTGATGGTGTCTCCCTTATTCATCTCGACCTAGTAAGCCTTTGATTGTGGCTCTCTTATTCATCTCTACCTGGTCAGCCTTTGATGGTGGGTCCCTTATTCATCTCGACCTAGTATGCTTTTCATTGTGGCTCTCTTATTCATCTCTACCTGGTCAGCCTTTGATGGTGGCTATCTTTATTCATCGACCTGGTCAGCCATTGATGGTGGCTCCCTTATTCATCTTGACCTGGTCAGCCTTTGATTGTGGCTCCCTTATTAATCTCGACTTGGTCAGTCTTTGATGTTGGCACCCTTATTCATCTCGACCTGATCAGCTTATGATGGTGGCTCCCTTATTCATCTAGGCCTGGTCAGCCTTAGATGGTGGCTCTTTTTATTCATTTCTACTTGATCAGCTTTTGATGGTGGCAACCTTATTCAGCTCGACCTAGTAAGCCTTTGATTGTGGCTCCCTTATTCATCTCGACTTGATCAGGTTTTGATGGTGGCTCCCTTCTTCATCTCAACTTAGTCAGACTTTGATTGTGGCTCCCTTATTCATCTCGACTTGGACAGCCTTTGATGGTGGCTCACTTGTTCATCTCGACTTGATCAGCCTTTAATGGTGGCTCACTTATTCATCTCGACTTGCTCATCCTTTGATGGTGGATCCCTTATGCATCTCGACCTAGTATGCATTTGATTGTGGCACTCTTATTCATCTCTACCTGGTCAGCTTTTGATGGTGGCTATCTTTATTCATCTACCTGGTCAGCTTTTGATGGTGGCTCCCTTATTCATATCGACCTGATCAGCCTGTTTTGGTGGCTCCCTTATTCATCTCTAACTGGTCAGCCTTTGATTTTGGCTCCCTTATTCATCTCGACCTGACCAGCCTTTGATGGTGGCTCCCTTATTCATCTCGACCTAGTAAGCCTTTGATTGTGGCTCTCTTATTCATCTCTACCTGGTCAGCCTTTGATGGTGGCTCCCTTATTCCACTCGACCTAGTATGCTTTTGATTGTGGCTCTCTTATTCATTCTACCTGGTCAGCCATTGATGGTGGCTCCCTTATTCATCTTGACCTGGTCAGCCTTTGATGGTGGCTCCCTTATTAATCTCGACTTGGTCAGTCTTTGATGTTGGCTCCCTTATTCATCTAGGCCTGGTCAGCCTTTGATGGTGGCTTTTTTTATTCATCTCTACTTGATCAGACTTTGCTGGTGGCCCCCTTATTCAGCTCGACCTAGTAAGCCTTTGATTGTGGCTCCCTTATTCATCTCGACTTGATCAGCCTTTGATGGTGGCTCCCTTATTCATATCGACCTGGTCAGCCTTTTATGGTGGCTCATTTATTCATCTTGACCTGGTCAGCCTTTGATGGTGGCTCCCTTATTAAACTCGACTTGGTCAGTCTTTGATGTTGGCTCCCTTATTCATCTAGGCCTGGTCAGCCTTTGTTGGTGGCTTTTTTTATTCATCTCTACTAGATCAGTTTTGATGGTGGCCCCCTTATTCAGCTCGACCTAGTAAGCCTTTGATTGTGGCTCCCTTACTCATCTCGACTTGGTCATCCTTTGATGGTGGCTCCCTTATTCATCTCGACTTGATCAGCCTTTGATGGTGGCTCCCTTATTCATATCGACCTGGTCAGCCTTTTATGGTGGCTCCCTTATTAATCTCGACTTGGTCAGTCTTTGATCTTGGCTCCCTTATTCACCTAGGCCTGGTCAGCCTTTGTTGGTGGCTTTTTTATTCATCTCTACTAGATGAATCATCTCTACCTGGTCAAACTTTGATGGTGGCTATCTTTATTCATCGACTTGGTCTTCCATTGATTGTGGCTCCCTTATTCATCTTGACCTGGTCAGCCTTTGATGGTGGCTCCCTTATTCATCCCAACCTGGTCAGCCATTGATGATGGCTCCTTTATTCATCTCGACTTGGTCAGCCTTTGATGGTGGCTCCATTTATTCATCTCGACCTGTATGCCTTTGATTGTGGCTCTCTTCTTCATCTCTACCTGGTCAGCCTTTGATGATGGCTATCTTTTATGATGGATCTCTTATTCATCTCGACCTGGTAAGTCTTTGATGGTGGCTCCCTTATTCATCTCTACCTGGTGAGCCATTGATGTTCGCTACCTTATTCATCTAAACTTGATCAGCTTTGATGGCGGCTCCCTTATTCATCTCGACTTGGTCAGCCTTTGATGGTGGCCCCTTATTCATCTCGACCTGGTCAGCCTTTGATGGTGGCTCCCTTATTCATCTCGACATAGTATGCCTTTGATTGTGGCTATATTTTTCATCTCTACCTGGTCAGCTTTTGATGTTGGCTATCTTTATTCATCGACCTGGTCAGCCGTTGATGGTATCTCGACCTGGTCAGCCTTTAATGGTGGCTCCCTTATTCATCTCGACTTGGTCAGCGTTTGATGTTGGCTCCCTTATTCATCTCGACCTGGTCAGCCTTTGTTGGTGGCACCCTTATTCATCTCGACATAGTATGCCTTTGATTGTGGCTCTCTTTTTCATCTCTACCTGGTCAGCCTTTGATGATGGCTAACTTATTCATCTCAACCTGGTCAGACATTGATGGTGGCTCCCTTATTCATCTTGACCTGGTCAGCCTTTGATGGTGGCTCCCTTATTCATCTCGACGTGGTCAGCCTTTGATGGTGGCTCGCTTATTCATCTCGACCTGGTCAGCCTTTGATGGTGGCTCGCTTATTCATCTCGACTTGGTCAGCCATTGATGATGGCTAACTTCTTCATCTCGACATGGTCTGCATTTGATGGTGGCTCCCTTATACATCTCGACCTAGTAAGCCTTCGATTGTGGCTACCTTATTCATCTAGCCTTGGTCAGCCTTTGATGGTCGCTCCCTTATTTATCTCCAACTGGTCAGCTTTTGATGGTGGCTCTCTTATTCATCTCGACTTGGTCAACCTGTGATTTGATGGTGGCTCCCTTATTCATCTCGACTTGGTCAGCTTTGATAGTGGCTCCCTTTATTCATCTCGACCTAGTATTACTTTTATTGTGGCTCCCTTATTCATCTCGACTTGGTCAGCCTTTGATGGTGGTTCCCTTATTCATCTCGACCTGTATTCCTTTGATTGTGGCTCTCTTATTCATCTCTAACTGGTCAGCCTTTGATGATGGCTATCTTTCATGGTTGATCCCTTATTCATCTCGACCTGGTAAGTCTTTGATGGTGGCTCACTTATTCATCTCTACCTGGTCAGCCTTTTATGGTGGCTCCATTATTCATCTCGACCTGGTCATTATTTGATGGTTGCTCCCTTATACATCTCGACCTAGTAAAGCCTTTGATTGTGGCCCCCTTATTAATCTCGACTTGGTCCGCCTTTGATGGTCGCTCCCTTATTCATCTCGACCTAGTAGGCCTTTGATGGTGGCTCCATTATTCATCTCGACTTGGTCAGATTTTGATGGTGGCTCCCATATTCATCTCGACCTGGTCAGCCTTTGATGGGTGGATCCCTTGTTCTTCTCGAACTAGTAAGCTTTTGATTGCGGCTCATTTATTCATCTCGACCTAGTATGCCTTTGATTGTGGCTCCCTTATTCATCTCGACTTGATCAGCCTTTGATGGTGGCTCTCTTATCCATGTCGACCTGGTCAGCCATTGATGGTGTCCCCATTATTCATCTCGACCTAGTATGCCTTTGATTGTTGCTCCCTTATTCATCTCGACTTGTATGCCTTTGATGGTGGCTCCCTTATTCATCTCGACCTGGTCAGTCTTTGATGGTGTCCCCATTATTCATCTCGACCTAGTATGCCTTTGATTGTTGCTCCCTTATTCATCTCAACCTAGTATGCCTTTGATTGTGGCTCACTTATTCATCTCAAACTAGTATGCCTTTGATTGTGGCTCCCTTATTCATCTCGACTTGTATGCCTTTGATTGTGGCTCCCTTATTCATCTCGACTTGATCAGCCTTTGATGGTGGCTCCCTTATTCATCTCGACCTGGTCAGTCTTTGATGGTGTCCCCATTATTCATCTCGACCTAGTATGCTTTTGATTGTTGCTCCCTTATTCATCTCAACCTAGTATGCCTTTGATTGTGGCTCCCTTATTCCTCTCGACCTGGTCAGCATTTTATGGTTGATCCCTTATTCATCTCGACCTGGTCAGTCTTTGATGGTGGCTCCCTTATTCATCTCGACTTGTATGCCTTTGATTGTGGCTCCCTTATTCATCTCGATTTGATCAGCCTTTGATGGGGGCTCCCTTATTCATCTCGACCTAGATGATTGTGGCTCTCTTATTCATCTCTACCTGGTCAGCCTTTGAGGGTGGCTATCTTTATTCATCGACCTGATCAGCCTTTGATGGTGGCTCCCTTATTCCTCTGGACCTGGTCAGCATTTTATGGTGGATCCCTTATTCATTTCGACCTGGTCAGCCATTGATGTTGGCTCCCTTATTCCTCTTGACCTGGTCAGCCTTTGATGGTGGCTCCCTTATTCATCTCAACTCCGCCAGCCTTTGAAGGTGGCCCCCATATTCATATCGACTTGGTCAGCCTTTCATAGTGGCTCCCTTATTCATCTCGACCTAATATGCTTTTGATTGTGGCACTCTTATTCATCTCTACCTGGTCAGCTTTGATGGTGACTATCATATTCATCTTGACCTGGTCAGCCTTTGAAGGTGGCCCCCTTATTCATCTCGACTTGGTCAGCCTTTGATAGTGGCTCCCTTATTCATCTCGACCTGGTCATACTTTGATGGGGGCTCGCTTATTCATCTAAACTTGATCAGCCTTTGATGGTGGCTCCGTTATTCATCTCGACCTGGTCAGCCTTTGATGGAGGCTCCATTATTCATCTAAATTTTATCAGCCTCTGATGGTGGCTCGCTTATTCATCTCGACGTGGTCAGCCTTTGATGGTGGCTCCCTTATTCATCTCGACCTGGTAAGCCATTGATGGTGGCTACCTTATTCATCTAAACTTGGTCAGCATTTGATGGTGGCTCCCTTATTCATCTCGACTTGTATGCCTTTGATTGTTGGCTCCCTTATTCATCTCGACTTGATCAGCCTTTGATGGTGGCTCCCTTATTCATCTCGACCTGGTCAGCCATTGATGATGGCTCCCTTATACATCTCGACTTGGTCAGCCTTTGATGGCGGCCCCCTTTTATTCATCTCGACCTGGTCAGATTTTCATGGTGGCTCCCTTATTCATCTCGACCTGGTCAGCCTTTGATGGGTGGCTCCCTTGTTCTTCTCGAACTAGTAAGCTTTTGATTGCGGCTCCTTTATTCATCTCGACCTGGTCAGCCTTTGATGGTGGCTCCCTTATTCATCTTGACCTGGTCAGGTTTTGATGGTGGATCACTTATTGAACTCAACCTGGTCAGCCATTAATGATGGCTCCCTTATTCATCTCGACTTAGTCAGATTTTGATGGTGGCTCCATTATTCTTCTCGACTTGATCAGCTTTTGATGGTGGCTCCCTTATTCATCTCGATCTGGTAAAGCCATTGATGGTGGCTACTTTTATTCATCTAAACATGTTCAGCTTTGATGGTGGCTCGCTTATTCATCTAAACTTGATCAGCCTTTGATGGTGGCTCCCTTATTCATCTCAACCTGGTCAGCCATTGATGATGGCTCCATTATTCATCTCGACCTAATATGCTTTTGATTGTGGCTCTCTTATTCATCTCGATCTGATCAGCATATGATGGTGGCTCCATTATTCATCTGGACCTGGTCAGCATTTGATGGTGGCTCCCTTATTCATCTCGATCTGATCTGCATATGATGGTGGCTCCCTTATTCCTCTTGACCTGGTCAGCATTTGATGGTGGCTCCCTTATTCATCTCGACTTGGCCAGCCTTTGATGGTGGCTCCATTATTCATCTCGACCTAATATGCTTTTGATTGTGGCTCTATTATTCATCTCTACCTGGTCAGCCTTTGATGGTGGCTCGCTTATTCATCTAAATTTGATCAGCCTTTGATGGTGGCTCCCTTATTCATCTCGACCTGGTCAGCCTTTGATGGTGGCTCGCTTATTCATCTAAATTTGATCAGCCTTTGATGGTGGCTCCCTTATTCATCTCGACCTGGTCAGCATTTGATGGTGGCTCCATTATTCATCTAAACTTTGTCTGCCTTTGATGGTGGCTTCCTTATTCATCTCGACCTGGTCAGCCTTTGATGGAGGCTCCATTATTCATCTAAACCTTGTCAGCCTCTGATGGTGGCTCGCTTATTCATCTCGAAGTGGTCCGCCTTTGATGGTGGCTCCATTATTCATCTAAACTTTGTCAGCATTTGATGGTGGCTCGCTTATTCATCTCGACTTGGTCAGCATTTGATGGTGGCTCCATTATTCATCACGACTTTTTCAGCCTTTGATGGTGGCTCGCTTATTCATCTCAACCTAGTATGCCTTTGATTGTGGCTCCCTTATTCATCTCGATTTGATCAGCCTTTGATGGTGGCTCTCTTATCCATCTCGACCTGGTCAGCCTTTGATGGTGTCCCCATTATACATCTCGACCTAGTATGCCTTTGATTGTTGCTCCCTTATGCATCTCGACCTAGTAAGCCTTTGATTGTGGCTCCCTTATTCATATCGACCTGGTCAGCCTTTGATGGTGGCTATCTTTATTCATCGACTTGGTCAGTCTTTGATGTTGGCTCCCTTATTCATCTCGATCTGATCAGCATATGATGGTGGCTCCTTATTCATCTGGACCTGGTCAGCATTTGATGGTGGCTCCCTTATTCATCTCGACTTGATCAGCCTTTGATGGCGGCTATATCTTATTCCACTTGACCTGGTCAGCATTTGATGGTGGCCCTCATATTCATCTCGACTTGGTCAGCATTTGATAGTGGCTCCCTTATTCATCTCGACCTAATATGCTTTTGATTGTCGCTCTCTTATTCATCTCTACCTGGTCAGCCTTTGATGGTGGCTCCCTTATTAATCTAAACTTTTTCAGCCTTTGATGGTGGCTCGCTTATTCATCTCGACTTGGTCAGCTTTGATGGTGGTTCGCTTATTCATCTAAATTTGATCAGCCTTTGATGGTGGCTCCCTTATTCATCTCGACCTGGTCAGCCTTTGATGGAGGCTCCATTATTCATCTAAACTTTGTCAGCCTCTGAGGGTGGCTCGCTTATTCATCTCGACCTGGTCAGCCTTTGATGGAGGCTCCATTATTCATCTAAACTTTGTCAGCCTCTGATGGTGGCTCGCTTATTCATCTCGAAGTGGTCCGT
>JBBBDQ010001357.1:0-47500 GCA_037127315.1 Ascarosepion bandense
GTGAATGCCACCTTAATCCTTGCCTTCAGTTCATCTTTGGTATTACAAGAAGTTTTGGTTGGTCTCTTGCTCAATTGTGCCCCACACATAATAATCAAGAGGGTTGCAGTCTGGGGAGTGAGGTGGCCAAATGTGTGTGTGTGTGTGTGTGTGTGTATATATATATATATCTATCTATCTATCTCCCCAGATTAAGAGAACCAGCAGGCTTAGAATTCAGAATTCTCTGGCATTTGCTTTTTTTATATTTAATAAATTAATATATTTTTTTATTTAAATTTATCCATTGCAATCACTGCGTGCACACACACACACACACACACACACACACACACACACACACACACACACACACACACACACAGTGGTTGCGATGGATAAATTGTCATTTAAATTACAAAAAGAAGGAATTTATTTAAAAAAAAAAAAAAAAAAAAAATATGTCATTGGCTTCAACCATGGTCTTCAAACAACTTTGGAATCTCTTGTCACTCTTATGGACAGTTTCTGTATTTAAGTTGACATATGCTGCCATAATCCTTGCCTTCAGTTCATCTTTGGTATTACAAGAAGTTTTGGTTGGTCTCTTGCTCAATTGTGCCCCACACATAATAATCAAGGGTCATACAGTCTGGGGAGTGAGGTGGCCAAATGTAAAGTGTGATGTGGTGGCCAAATTTATCTGACAGCCATGATTGGGTTCAGCATGGTGCAGTGTCCTGTTACCAGAAATAGGGTCTTTCAACACTCACTGTCTTGATCCAGCTCAGCACTACTTCCTCAAGGCACTTGATGTAGATCTCCATGTTAAGCCTGAAGCCCAGTGAGAAGACAAATGGAGGTATAACATTACTGTCAACATTGATCACTCCAAATACCTTTGTAATCACCATTAGACTCATCCAACTCTTTCTGAATCTTCTGCACTCAGATTGATACCCAAAAAACTCTGAGATGTTCATATGAAAGATTCTGGTGCAAATGCCAAGCAGTACAGCTTGCTGTTTACAAATTTCTGACTGACTGAATTGCATCATCATGCTCTTTTTCTCACAGACAGTGCCCAACTGACCCTACTGTACAATGCAGTCAACAAAATCAAAAACAAACAACACACTCTTTCTCACCACCTTCCCCTATGTAACCTCCTGTGCAATAGTGGCAGTGGAATGCCTTGCTTGGGGTGAAACGATTAAAAAAATAACCCAAGCACAAAATTAAAATTATAAAATCGCGACAATTTACCCATCGCACTGTGTGTGTGTGTGCACACGCTTGTGTGTGTGTGTGCACGCGCTTGTGTGTGTGTGTGTGTGTGTGTGTGTGTGTGTGTGTGTGTGTGTGTGTGTGTGTGCGCGCTTGTGTGTGTGTGTATATGCCAGAAATCACCAAAACGCTTAGAATTTACAAACACTTCTCCTCTGAGAGGGCTTATGCGAATTCAACCAAAATCAGGTAATTTTTAGGCCAAGGTCCAAACCTTTGATTTACACAAATATTTTTTAAATCAATGTACAGGGTTTATCAAAAATCAATGACAAACATAATTTCGGGTGATTTTTTGTACACTTTTATGCATTTCTCCAAGATACTTCACTCAAACTCAACCAAAATTGAGTCACTGGTAGATCACAGTCTGTTACCTTGACATGCGAACAAAAATTTCAATTGACACACAAAATTAATAGAAAATATTGCTTTTTGCAATTGTTTATTTCTCCAAAATGTTTAGTTGTGTTCCAAAAAAAATCAGCCCTTTTTTTGTAATTTCTACCTTATCGTATGCCATAACAATTTCATGTTTTCTACAAGGTGCCAACCCTTCCAATGTTGTGGGGACAATGCATCTACTTTTTCTGCATCACAATGTCATCATATCACATTACATGCTCCTGTAACAACCGTACCCGTTCTTTCAATTGTACATACATCATTCCCATTTATTGGCAAAATTGACCAAGCATGAATCCCACTTTACAAATACAACAAAAACCAATATTTTCTTCACATGTTTTTTTAACTTACACATCATGGCAACCTCATGCTGGTGTTTTTTGAATAAGCACTTGACCTGACCATTTCAACATAACCACTAAAAAAGCCCCAAGCAATGCCGGGATATACAGCTAGAATATATATAAAGAAATAATGTTTTTTTTTTTATTATTCCATCAGAATTTTTATTACTTACCATTATTTTTAGTGGATACTTATATTTGAGTTTATTTATTAAACAGTTTATTTATTTATTTTCATCTACTGGCCTGAATATTTGAAAAATCTTATTAAAACACAGAGCATATATTTTTCTTTAATAAGATTTCTAGAATATTCAAGACTGTAGACAAAAAATAAATATACTGTTGCATAAATAGAGTATCTATTCAAATATGAATACCCACTAAAATAGCTTTTAAGTGTTTAAGTGATATATGAGTAAAAGCATGTATATATATATATATATATTATTAACTATTACTTTAGAACATGTGCAAACTACAAACTACTACAAAATTGTACATTTTGTTTCAACATTGAAAGAACAATGTCTTTGAATGTCAAAATTAATTTGGATATATATATATATATATATATATATATATATATTGGCAGTTATATTCCTGTTATACATTTATGAATAATTATTGTTGTAAGCCTAAAAGGTTACTGTGTGAGTAATCACCAAAATGGAGTTTGAAAATATTTATATATCAACAAGTACAAGTCTCACACGCTGTGTAAAGTAGATAAACTACTAGTAAACTGTTAGTCAGTATAATCACTTGGCCATACTCCAATAGGATCCATGTATTTAAGAGGATAGGAGCATCCTGTTACTATGTATATAGACAACAATTATATACATTAAAATATACAGCTATGGGCGTATATGTTCACAAGTGAATTTATATCTTCTTCTATGTGCCTTGTCCTTTCAAGACATAGGCGATCATGGCCTTCCACATCTCCCTATACCTGGTGGCTCTTAGCATGCTTTCTCCTGTTACACTATGCAACCCCCATCCTGCCATCCACCTGCTCAGGCTCATCAAGTATGTTACACGCTGTTTTCCCCTGTCTCTCCTTCCCTATACCAAAACATTAAGACAACATAAATCTGGCTATTCACAACGACCCATCATTTTACAAAACCCAACACCTATTTACCAGTTATTAAATTTTCTCAATTATATTATTACACCATACCTACTTACCAAGCAGTTTCTCTAAATCCTTAAAACAACACAACCAAGCCAAGACATTTTATCCTTACTCGATGTAGAAAATGTATTTACAAATATCCTTGTTGCCAAAACCATTGATACAATATGTGACTCTGTTTATAAACATAATTTAATTACAACTCTAACTTTCAAACCTAATATTATCAAGAAATTACTGCATACCTGCACAACGAAATTCCCTTTTATGAACATAAGGGTAATTAATATACATACTCAATGTAAGCCTGGAAAATCTGCTGCTAAGCCCAGGTAAGGAATGGATATGTAAGGATTAAATAAAAATATGAAATAAAATAAAAAACTACGAAATAAAATAAAAATACAAAATAAAATAAAAGCACGAAATAAAATAAACATAAAAATCGCCCAGGAGTCCTCTGACAGGAAAGACAATTGACGCATATGCAAAAAGAGAGGCCTCCTGGTGCCAAAAATAAAACTCGATCTCTTACGCTGTTGGACTTTTGGATGGTAAAGACGTGCCAAACTGAGGTCTTTGAAACCAAAAATAAAATCAGTGTCCAAACTGTCCCTCTAGTGTCTCTGTATCTTTCCTTTTCTCCTTGCCTATTTATTCCAGTGGCGAAAGCTATTCAACAAGTTTTTGATGTTTAGGTGAAAGAACCAACCCAGCAGTAATAGCCATAACATACCATAGATATCAACCTCATAAACTTTTTGTGTGTGTGAAAACACCAATGACAATGAGGAGATGATGAGGCAAAGATGTAGAGTTTCAATATCAATTTTATTGTGATAAAACCAACGAGCAAACAGTAGGAAATTGGAAAAGGCTGGAACGTCAGCAGCAGTCGGCAGAATCAGCTCAGGCTGGATGTACGTTGTGGTACAGTGGATATCAGCTCGGAATGAGAAACCGGGGAGCCGAGTTCGAATTCCAGTTGAATCCATTGTATTCACTTACACGCAAATACCCTTGGGAAAGGTAATAATCCGTCTCTTCCTTCCAGTTATGGGTTAAATAGCAGGACAGATTGGGTTCTATAGCCTTGGTCGGCAACCAGTCTACCGCAGAAAGCAATGGCAACCTACTGCAGGATAATCTTCTGCCCAGTCAGTCATGCCTCTTTCGAGACATGATCGCCCAAGCGTGTATCACGTATGGCACTTAACTGACTGACTGAATATAATAGTTGCAAACATAATTAAAACATCTACAGGGGATAAAGTGGGGGATCGGTTTTCTATTAGTATGAAGTAATAAACTGATCCCCCACTAATTATACTTAATATAATAAGGTAATATAATCTATATCTTCTCCCTCTAGTTATGGTTTTAATAATAGGACAGATTGGGTTCTATAGCCTTGGTTGGCAACTAGTCTACCACAGAAAGCAATGGCAACCTACTGTGGAATAATCTTCTGCCCAGTCAGTCATGTCTCTTTCGAGACATGATCGCCCAAGCATGTATCATGTATGGCACTTAACTAACTGTTAGTGTCTGGTATGAAAAGCACAGGCTGAAAAGTTGTCAGCGTCTGGCAGGACAAACACAGACTGGAACAACTCAGGCTGGAATGTCGTCATTAATGTCGTTGGCATGTGGTATAAATGGCACGGGCTGGAATGTCATTGTCCATCGGTAGTTAAGTCGTCAGCGCCTGATACGAAAGGCACAGGCTTGAAAGTTATCAGTGCCTGGCAGGATTGACACATGCTAGAACGTCGTCGGCCAGTGTAAATGTTGCATGTATGGCACGGTCGTTGGTCAGCAGGAACGGTGCATGCGAGAATGTGGTCAGTGTCTGGCAGGAACAGCATAGTCTAGAATGTCCAGGTCTCATAGTCCAAGGAGGACAGGTTTTGGATGCAGCCTAGCACATGTATACACCTAGTCAGTACATGTGCGCTGTACCCATGGGCTGGCTCACATTTTGCTTCCTTAGCAGGATTTAACCGCGGTTAAATGTGATCGCCTGAAAGCTAACATGTGCGAAAGCCATGGCAATTGAATTTGAACAGCCATCATCTCCTTTGTTGGATCGACCATGGGTAATGGGATCTCAAGCGGACTAGACCGTTCCACCTCTGAAGCAGAGTCAAACCTAAAATAGAACTGACTGCTAACTAAAGCATAATGCACTCCAGGAATCAACGACGGGAGGCAGGATTGCAAATGAAGCATATGCCTAGCTGGAGGTGGCCTGGCAGGAGAGCAGAAAGTGAGTACTATGTTCCTACCCTTTGAGCCAAGAAGGGCCAATTTCGGCAAAAGTGACACTGATAATAAGGGTTTAGTTGTCAGCAACATCTGGCTGCTGATTTTTGCATGCCAGGTCAAGATCGCTCTTTTGTTAAAAATCATGACAAGTGGGTACAGTAGGCTGAAACAAATCCACATGTCTCATATTAAAAAAAACAAAGTATTTGAAAAAATTACAATATCTAAAATATATGTCTGTTATGTAGATGATATCTTTATTTTAGCTGAAGATATAAAAGAAATCAATAATCTCAAATTTACATTTGAAAATCACTCTGTATTTAAATTTAGAAATTTAGTAAAAAAAAATAAATTCACATTCTTAGAGATTCTTGTAGAATTTGGTAATAATACATTTATCACTTCATTATATGAAAAATCCACAAGTAGAAACTCATGTCATCTTAATTCTATAACCAAGTGTCACAGATACAAAATGCCTGCCATAAAATATTTCCTCATGTGAACCCAAGAGTCCGAAATAATAATAACTCCCTTCAAATTCAGAGGACTGAGAGAGGAGATAGCCCACTATAAGTCATAAAAAAGGTTATAAATCAAGAAAAGCAAATTGAGTTTAGAAATAACATTTTTATATACACATATCAATTAAGGTTTTACAATTAAAGTAATCCTTTAAGTATGGGTCCAACAGACATTAAAATGTTCTTGGCAATAAAATGCTGAAAAGAGAATTTGTGCTTATGAATGTGGGAGCGTTGTAAATAAGGAATGTCTTTGATGTATCCGCTCCTTTGGTCAGTAAGTAGTTTAGAGACAGCAAAGAAGAAAAGGAGAGGGAAGGGAGCCGAGCATAGTAAGTCACTTGACATTGGTCAAAGGAGATACTAATTACACTCATCTCTTGAGAGTCTGTCTGTGTGTGGCTGTGTGTGTCTGTCTCTCTGGCGATGCTTTCTGTATCAGCTTTTGGATCCCAGCAGATCATTTGGGAATTCACATCCGTATTTGATTCTGGGCTTCTCATTGGCTGATATAAAATTCGCATAGGCTCGTGAACTGGAATTTGATATTTAATTAATTTTTAGTTTTCAACCGGAACATCTGCGTCGAGCCAGGGTCCGCACCAATGAGATTTGGTCATTTGCTTTTTCGTCCTGAGAGTGCAAACATCCGGTCCCTCGCTTTGCTTGGTATCACCACAGAGGAAAGAAATTCAGGATCTTGTGAAATTGTTTTTGGACCCATGAACACCTTGCCTTCATATAAATTAGCAAGTGGGGCAAGAAGAAGGAAAGAAAGTAGCGAGCCTACAAGGAATTCCTTTGCCTTTTGAGATGAAAGGAAGCAAAAAATTAGATTAATCAAAGAGTATGAAAGGTTTTGTTTCAGTACTTTTGTTAATTTTTGTAAAAGAAAAAACTATTTTGCCAAAAAATTACTTGTAAAACGTAATTTCCAAAAACAAACCCTAAAAATTTATAGATCAACTTGTAATTTATTCAAAAGAACTCTTTTTGTAAAATAAAAAAATAAAAATCTGTTCTTGTACAAATATATCAATGATGCAAGCACAGTTTCAAACTTGACATTTGTAAAAAAACAGGTTCTGATAACTCTGTCAAAAAAGTCATGGATCGCTTTTACACTATTGAACAGTTATGGACAGGGACTTTCTTCTAGAAGGCTAAATCAATATTTTTCAATTATGCTAATTATCACGGCTAAAGGAAGGAAGGTCTAACTTGAGCGCTTAAAGAATGCTAATTTACAAAAATAAAAAAAATAAAATTCTCTATTTTTTATGAGTGGGCCAGTTTTTTTAAGTAGTGGCAATTTTTTAATCAAACCAATGATAAATTATAAAACAACTTTCCGGTAAAAAATAAAAAAAAATAAACAGAAAATAATTCCGCGCAGAAATTGACTTTTTTCAATTCATTGGATCTTACTTAAATTAGTAAATTAGTTTAGTTTTTCTCAAAATGTGAAATTTCCGAAAGTAACTTAAATGGTAATTTTTTTATTTAAAAAAAAAAAAAAAAAAAAAAAAAAGCAACAACCCTAAATTTCTATTTGAAAGTTAACTTTCTTAAAAAAAATTCTATAACCCCCCACAAAAAAAGAGAAAAAAAAACCCACTAAACTTTCAGCGGAAATTGAGTTCCGAAACAAAACAAATCGTGTAGTAATTGTACAAAGGAAGTAAATAGGCCTAAAATTAGCTTAATACGCCTAAAGTCATTCTCCAGTGAATTTCAAAGGTGGTTGAGGGATGAGATAAAGAGCTAGAGAAGAAGTTTTTTTTTTTGGTCGTTAACATCAATATTATAAAGGTAGGTTTCTTCAATAAACAATCATCGATTTGAGTTCAGCATATATACATTTGCACGGAAATAAGGATGTTTTGAAAAGATTTGAAAGAGTAAAGGCCTTCGGGGAATAAATCAAAAATTTAATTTACCACTTGAATATTTCATAGATAGAGAAAACACGATCTATACGAAGAGTTGTTTTGAATTTTGTATCGATTATCTGATTTTTTTTTTTTGACTTTTTTAGTTTTTTTAAATAAATAAATAAAATAAAAATAAAGTTTTGGTTTGGTATATCTTTATTCTGAATAAAATAAAATTTCAAGTAAATTTTAAAATATTTTTTATTATTTAAAAAATTATAAAATTCATGTGGAATTTGTTACTTTTTTTTTTTTTAATTTTCATGAAAGTTTTTAGCTTTGATATCGGTTGATGTTTTCAAATTTCTAGTGATTGAGAAAGTATTATTCATGCGCAGGAAATTTTGAGGTGCCTGTCACAGTGTCTTCTTTATCAAACGATTAAATTTTTAAATTGTTTTTTTTTTTTTTTTTGCTTCGATAAAAAAAAAAGAAAACAATTTTAGAATTCTACCATCCAATAGATCGATGGTTATGGGTTGTTAAATAAAACGGGAGTTAGTTTAAAGTTATGAATATGACGATTAAAAAATGAATAATGCAAAAAAAGTGAACTCAACATTTACCAAAAAATGAAAAAGAAAATCCATGTTTGAAGAAAGTATACAAAAAATTACAACATTTCTTTTTCGTATATATAACAAGAATATTTAGATAATTTAACATTTCAACAAAAAAAAAAAAAAGCAATTACACATGTTATTTAAAAGGACAATGAGCTATGCGGGCGCGTGGGCATTTAAATGTTCTTGTTGACAGGAAGAATGTTTGTAGTATACTACGTTTGAGAGGGCACGTACGCATGTATACGTGTTTATTTGAGAAAGAGAGCACGGAAAAGGAAAATGTATGATTAGTCAATAATAATATTTATTTACGAGTGCGGAAGTGGAATTGGTACAGTACAGTGGAGTAGTTTCACAGGGTTTACTTCTACCGGGAAGGAGTTGAACAACATTAAGTTCGAGCCTCGGGGGTTTTCCTCCCTAAGCACTACCTCCTCAAATTCAGCAGGTAAATTGGGGTTGGGGTCACTGTCCTGACCTGGAAAGGAATTTTATAACCATACGAAAAAAATAAAAATAAAACAAATGTGTGAGGTAAAATTTAATTTATGGGTAGACTCAGGGAATCGAGTTCGAATTCAAATTGAATTCCTTGCATACACTTACCTTGGGAAAGGTTAATCCGTCTCTTCCGTCCAGTTGTAGGTTAAATAAAGGACATATTGGGTTCTATAGCCTTGGCTGGCAACCAGTCTACCGCAGAAAGCAATGGCAACCTACTGCAGGATAATCTTCTACCCAGTCAGTCATGTCTCAAAAGAGACATGATCGCCCATGCGTATATCACGTATGGCACTTTAACCGACTGACAACAAAGACAGACGACACGAGCCGAATTTAAAAACAAACAATAAATGTTGTTGTTAGCACACAAAATAATGAATGAATTGCACAAATTAAGTGCTTTTTGTGTGCCAATAACATGCATGTAAAAATAATCAATGCAAATGAAATATACCATTATCCGAGAAAAGAAAACTATATAAACTTGTGGTGATACCGACCGAGCAAAAGCGATGGACCGGATGTTTGCACACTCACGACCAAAAAGAAAATGACCAAAAGTCGTCGGTGCGCAACCGGCTTAGCGCAGAATGTTCCGGTTGAAAAATTAAAATTAATTAAATATTAAATTTCCAGTTCGCGAGCTTACGCGAATTTTATTTATCGGCCAATGGGAAGCCCAGAATCAAATACGGATATGAATTCCAAAATGATCACCTGCGATCCAAAAACTCGAAATAAAAAGCCGATAGAGAAAGCATCGCCAGACAGATCGACGCAGGCCGACACACACGGACTGACTCGAGAGAGAGAGGAGTGTAATCAGTATCCCCTTGACCTACGTCAAGCGGCTTACTACCCTAGCCTCCCTTCCCTCTCATCTTATCTTTCACTGTCTCAAAACTACTTACTTACCTAAGGAGCGAATACATCAAAGACATTCCTTACTTACAACGCTCCCACATTCCTAAGCACAAATTCTCTTTTCAGCATTTTATTGCCATGAACATTTTAACGTCGGTTAGACCTATACTTCAAGTATTACTTTAATTATAGACTAAACTATCGCCCGGTTCACACTCCACCCACGTCTAATGTACAGGTGTAGAGGCTCATCCCTTGTTCCCTGTTTAGGATGTGATTTCCGGCTTTCTCTTTTCCAAATCTTTTCACTCTTGCGTAGACCTCTGCACATCAGTGGCGTTACCGCCTTGCTCGGGGTGATATGATTAAAAAAAAAAAGAAATTGTAAAAACCTCAGTTGATATGTGTATATATAAAATGTTATTTTTCAACTTAATTTGCTTGATTTATAATCATTTTATGACTTATAGTGGGCTATCTACAACAAGGCCAAATTCCGTTAATTTGCAACAGTATACAACTACCCTTCACTTGAACGGACACCCACTATAAACTGGAAAAGAATGGATAACCCACTATAAACTCAGAAAACTCCATAAAATGTAGAAAAGGAGAAAATACTTTACTAAAGAGTTTTCAAAGAATTGGTAGAATTTTCGAAGCAAAGTTCGTGGTAACAGCGAAGAATAGAACATTCACACCAGCCGAAGACTTTTTCCTGATGTTCCTCTCATTTTTGTTTGGCGATTGTCAAATTTCTTCTGTATTGTTTTTTTCTTTCTAGACCAGAACGACCTGTGTCTCAGCAGAAGTTTGTCGACTCCATGAATTAACTTCTGGGTCCCTTATTATCAACAGATAGGATCCAACCAAATTCACTTGTCGGAATTTGGAAGGAAACCTTTTGATTGGTTCTGGATGAAAAAACAGACGCAACTGTTTCCCCGCAAATCAAAATGTACTAAAATTATTTTTGAAATTAAAAAAAAACAAACTAAGCAATAGCCAAACACAGCGTCTGCTTTTTCTTACAAAAGCAGACAATACAAGATCAAGCCGCTCAAATTTCTTATCCCTGAAGCGTTTCCAAAATGGGAAATGCCGAGGGGGGCTTGAATAATTTTTCTATGGCTCTGCTGAGAGCCCACAAAACACTCCTGCTGGGTTGACCTTTGCGACTGCCTCAAATGTGGGCGACTCGGGTACGCTATTTCTAATCTAAATGTAGGGTCTTCGTTATCACTCACGCCGATAAAAAAACAAAAATTGATTGATTTCTTTTCTTTTTTAATTGTATAAAATTCCTTGTAAGTACCTCGAATATCATGCGCACTTACAAAATGTGAACAACGCCTTGATTTTTGGTCATTTTCATTCTGAAGGTAGGAGTTGTTGCGAGGCAAGCTAAGCAAAATTTGATTTAGCATTTATATTTTCTCGGGGGGAATTATGTTCGATTGTGGTGAATAGGGAATTAAAAATTAAAAGTAACTCTCTTCTCTTTTTCCCTTTTACAAAAATTCACAATTATGTGTGAAATCCTGATTTTGAGAAATAGGAAAAGGGTGGATTTCGCGATCAGATGTTAAATTAATTTTCTAACCAATGAAAGGAAGCAATTTGCAAAACCGAAAGAAAGGTTAACAAGCCGATGTTAAAATTGTCTTTGGCTATTAAAACAAAGAAAGTTAGAATCAGTCAGTCAGATGGGAGCAGAAATTAGAGACAAGACCGCAAGATGTGACTAAAGAAATTTTAATTTGCCGACCCGGACACAAAGTCCTATCACACATTCATTCTGCTTCTTCACTCGTGCTAATTTCCCTTACCTCTTCTTCTCCATCCTCAACATTCTTGCAGTCAGCAAAGAAGAAGACGACAACAACAAGGTACTTTAACTGACTCCTAAAAAGTAATGTCCGACAAGTAAAATGTCCTTTATTGCTTCACCTTCCTTTGCAATTTCTCGCCGGCCATAAAAAAGGAGAGGAAGACGAACTTTATTAAACACATTCGCTACTTACAGTTATAATTCTGAACACGTATCTTTTTACTACTGTTTCTCATTAAACATTTAACTTCTATAAACTGATGTTAGTCTGTTCTGTTAATAAAATCCTACTTATTTTACAAATGAAATACTTTTAATCTTCCACATTTCAACATCTAACCTCCCACCTTCTGATGACCTTCTGATAAACCTATAAGTTGGAGGGAGTTTGATTATGTTTCACTCAAGGTCAATTTAATAAGCATTTACTACTACACGATAAGTAACTTTACATTATTTGCGGTGAATTAAAAAAGATTCAATTTTTTTAATGCGCCTTCGTCGCTACCTCAAGTGCCGGGTCCAACCCGGCTTCCGAAAGAAAGGCGCTGCCGGAAGGATAGCCTCTTGGGGGATTGAGCTGAAGATTCATTTAAATCTACCTCAGCTGATTCCTAGATTCTGCACGGATAAATATCTACTTTTTAACTTAAACAGTAGGTATTTAACTTACCAAAGACTTTCGTTTTTTGCAGGAACGATCATGATTAGTTGAAATTAGATATCAGCAAAAAATGCATACGGTTTTCTGAAGTAAATACTATCCACTGTTTTTTTTAAATTTACCAAAAATCAGGAAATTATCCGATTTAAACAAAATCAACAGTAACGAATGAAATGTACTGACTAGGTTTTTAATTTATTAAAAACATTTGTGAAAATATCTTTGGTTAGTTCTTTCCCTCTTTTCGATATAATCGTGTTTATTTTAAGTGTGGTGGTGGTGCTGGGGTGTTCGTGAAATATATATTTTTTACATTATTTTCTATTTATACAACATTTGCTTATTCATTACAAGAAGCTACATATTCAAGTAAATTTTACTACTGAATGAAGTTGTGATGAAATGTGATATCCCTCATATTTTCAGACTCCAGTAGAGGCTTACAGTCATTTCCCATTAAAACTGTGGTGATACCGAGCAAAAGCGAGGGACCGGATGTTTGCTCTATAACGACCAGAAAGCAAATGAACAAAACTCGTCGTTGCGCATCCGAGTTCGCGCAGATGTTCCGGTTGAAAAATAAAAATTAATCAAATATCAAATTTCCATTTTGCTAGCCTACGCGAATTTTATTTACCAGCCAATGGGAAGCCCAGAATCAAATACAAGTGTGAAATAAAGCAAATATAAAAAGCCGAGACAAGACCTCAACAGACAGACAGGCATAGACCAGAGAAGACGAGTGTAACCAATCCCCTTGACCTAAGTCGCGCGGCTACTATGCTTGCCTCTTTCTTTCTCCCCTGTCTCAAAAGTACTTACTGACCTGAGGCGCGACTACTTCAAAGGCATTCTTCACATACCTCCGCTCCTCACATTCCTAAGCACTAATTATCTTTTTCAGCATTATGATTTTCCATGAACATTTTAACCTCCGTTGGACCTATATTCAAGTATTGCTTTAATTATGAAACATTAAATGATGTGTATATATAAATGTTATTTTCAACTCAATTGCTGTTCTTGATTTTATAATCATTTTATGACTTATAGTGGGCTATCTACCACAAGGCCAAATTCCGTTAACCTGCAACAATATACAGCTACCCTTCACTAGAACAGAATCCCACCACAAACAGACAAAGAATAGATAAGCAACCTACTATAAAACATCGGTTTCCGTACGATCACCGAAATTAAGCAACGTTGAGCTTGGTCAGTACCCAAATGGGTGACCGCATGGGAATACCAGAGGCTGTAAGTTAGGACGGTAATGGATAATGGAATGGAATTGTTAAACGGAAACACATTATCTTTGTTATATTTGTTACGAGGAAATACCCTTGGGAAAGGCATGAATCCACTCCTCCGGCTAGGAGTTAATTAGTAAGACTTGTTATCATTAAATCATTATTATCTAAAAAAAAAAAAAAAATCTAAAAATTTTATAAAATGTGGCAAAATAAACTTAACACAGCACCCAACGAATGAATTGTGGCTCTCCCAACTGGTATTCCAATCAAGTCTTTCCTTCTTGAGCTCTGTCTCAAAATCTCACTAACAGACGTTTCTGCCACCAACTGTGAACGTTCTTTTTCTTCTCCTCCCCACTGGGAAAAAATCGTTGCTTTTATATCTGTCCATATACCCGTAATCCTTTTGCGTCTTCCTGTTATCCCATAATGTATTGTATATTTTTAGAGTATCAAAATGCAATGCAAGCCCCCCACCCTCATTCTTTTACATTATCTGGCCGAGGACGGATTACGTCAGAGCGGTAAGTGCTTTTCCTTTTTCCTTCATTTTAATTGCAGTAGCTTTACCTGCTAAGCAAATACGGGCTCTTTTTTGGCGGGGACAAGGCAAGTCGCAAACAGTAGTGCTAGTCCCAGGTTGTATCTCATGTCTGCCACAATTTTCTGGCTTTAAATAAGCTGATAAGCCAGAGAATAAGAAAGAATCAAACAATAAAAACAAATCCACTTCTGGCCAAAAGAGAAGTTCTGTGCTAAGAAGCCTTAGATATATTGGTAATTTTCAGTTCAATGCACCAACGTCAAATGTGACACAAGGTCAGTTTAGTGGGTTTAACGACAATAAATATGAATCCACCTCTTCTTCAAAACTATAGATTAATAATTCCCGTTAAGCCATTGAAAATGAATGAATCATTCAGTCCAGTGAAATATGTTAATCTCGCTTACCCCCTTACTTCTTGAGCATTTATATATTTTCCATGCATTAGCTATGCTAATTAGGCAGTTATTTACATGTAAAGGCATAAAAAGATAAAATAAAGAGTGCATATTATGAAGATATGTAAGATAGATAATGGTTAATCTGTTAGTTACTCCTTTGTCAAAAACGCCTATTAGTGGGCGCTCTTTAGGTCTATTGAAAAGTCAACAAAAGACCAAGGAAGCTAACGCGCCCTATCGGCATCGTTCTTTATTTACATTCGGCTACATCCAGAAACAAGAGGAAAATGAATGTCTGACATTTTAGACCTAAAAAGTGGGGTAACCCAAAACCCCAGACATGAAGAGGTTAAGTTCGAAGTGGAAGCATACTCTTAGGAGTCTGTGCAAAAAATAACGGTTCACGGACTACAAAGGGTATGAGGATACCACCGCTGAATGTGTGGCATGGCGGAACTTAGCTGTGAAAGTCTGAAGATTTGGCATGAAAGTAGCAACAGAGGATTGAGAAGCTAGAAACGTTTTATCTGTGGGAAAGGAGTTGTAGAATGGGAAATAGTTCATCACCCACCATGAGAAGGTTGTGGAAACGCATTTGAACGCAAGAAGCGAAGGCTTAAAAGTGAGAATTAGGAAGCTCCAGTTCATATAGAAACCAATCTCACAAAATCTCAAATCACACCTAGCTAAAAAAAAAAAAAAAAAAGAATGGAGGCGGGGAGACTCTACAGCAGGAAACTCAGCCCTGATGAGCGAAAATATCATAAAGTCGGCATGAAGCTGCTCAGTTAAAGTGACAAATTCTTTAGAGATAACTGTCCGGTTGAGGGTAAATGTAGATCTGCAAATGTGACCTATCAGGCCACAATCTACTCTAAGAAAAATAAGAAGAAATAATGTTTATATCGGAATTTCGGTGGGAATTTGGAAGCAACGGCTTTATACACACAGGTACTCCTTCTTCTTCTTCTTCTTCTTCTTCTTCTATGTGCCCTGTCCCTTCAGGACGTAGGCGATCATGGATCTCCACGTCTCCCTATCCCATGTGGCTCTTAGTATGTTTGCTCCTGTTGCTCCTGGCACCCCCTGTTCCGTCATCCACCTGATCAGACTCTGCAGATATGTTATCCGCTGCCTTCCTCTGTCTCTCCTTCCTTCTATCTGACCAGTCAGTATCAGGTTCTCCAGGCTCTCCTTCCTCATTGCATGTCCCAGGAACTTCAGTTGTCTCTTCCTGATGCTCAGCATCAATTTCCTTTTTGTTGCCATTCTTTCTAACACTTCGTCGTTGCTTGTATGCTCAGTCCACGATATCCGTAGCATCCTTCTGTAGAACCACATTTCGGCCGCTTCCAGTTTTTTCCTCATTTTCGATGATATTGTCCAGCATTCACATCCGTACTGAAGAACTGACATCACGTAGCAGTCTAGCACTCTTTTCTTCGTTTCTATTGAGATCTTCCTGTGTGTTAGTATTTTGCTCATCTTCTGGAACGCGTCCTTTGCCATGCCAATTCGCCTTCGGATCTCCGTGTCGCACTTTCCATCTCCTGTTAGAACACTTCCTAGGTACTTAAATTCTTGGACTTGTTTGATTCTGTTATCCCCCACCTGTATTTGGCATTTTGGGTTGTATCTTTTGCTGATGACCATGCACTCAGTTTTCTTAAAGTTTATTTGTAGTCCCTTCTTGTCACTCTCCACTGCTACTTTCTGTATGAGATCTTGCAGTTTCCTTTCCGTGTCCGCAATCAGTACTGTATCGTCCGCGTATCTTATGTTGTTCAGGTTGTGGCCTCCAATAATAAATCCTGGTGTGTCATCTAGGGTCCTCAAAATATTCTCGCTGTATAGGTTGAACAAATCCGGTGAAAAGACACATCCTTGTCTTACGCCTTTTTCTATCTTTGTGTATCTACTGAGGTCGTTACCTGTCCGTATGCAGACCGTTTGCTGCCAGTAGAGATTCTTGATTATTCTTATATCTTTGCCGAAAATGTCGAGGTTGCCTATCATTTCCATCAATTCTTTGTGTCGTATTTTGTCGAATGCTTTCGCGTAACCCTAATTTAAGATATCAAACAGCCCTTTCCCGAAAATACTGGGAATTAAAAAAATAACCTAAATCCACAGATAGAGTGGAAACTGATAGGCAAGGCAAAGACCCCGATGAGCCTAAGAGACAGATGTAATCTATATTTAGCAGAAAAAATTCAAATTTTGAAATTTCTATATCAGAATGTACTTCTGAATAAGCGTAGAGAGATCATTATTATGCGTCGTCATAGAAGTAAATTGCAATAATTATCTTCCATTTAGTCACAGTAAGTTTCTTTTTTAAATTTGGCTAAGCAGTTAGCTTTCCCTCCTACACACCGCTACTAACCCAATGGTCAAGCCACATACCTTCTACTACTATAGATGAAATTACTACTAATATTCCGCTAGCTTAACCCTATAAAAAGCCAATATTCCCCAACCCATTCCTGTACGAGAACAAACCTGGGAATTAGAATTTTTCTTCATTCTTTGTTTAAATGGGGTTCACAATGCATGTCTTAAAATGACATGTTGAAAATGACTATTTCCCCTCTAAATTTGACCTGAATTTATATATATATATATATATATATAGTGAATTACTAAGTTAAGCATAGATGTGGCAGAATGCTGGAAATGTAAGGAGAACCTGGCGAGAATCGAACTCACTACTCAGTAGTAATTGATATTGCAATTAGACTACATCAAAGTGCTCAGATTAATATATATATATATATATATATATATATATATATATATATATATATACACCACATCACTTGACAAGACAAGAAGTGTCGAATCAAAATAGCTACTTTTGTAATCATATTATAACATATCCATGTTATAATTTCTGAATAAATATTATTAGATCTACTTTGTATTGAGCACTTTTTTAAGAATAGTGTTCCTTTGGATAAGGAATATTATTCCTTCCATACGTACCCTATACTCGGATATATATATATATATATATATATATATATATATATATATATATATAAACTAACGTTACCTTCCAACATACACCTAAACAGACAGGCGTTTCTACACAAAACATACATACACTACTGTACATTTTACCATAAAAAATATTCCACACACATATTTAAAAATGATAAATTACTTTAATACACGTGACGGATGTCTGACCAATTAAAACTAACCTTAAATCACAACATACCAGTATAATGTATTTTTTTTTCATTGTTCTCAGTCTTTGAAGAAGCTTTAATAAAAGTAAAACATGTTAGAATGAGCTACATCTCCTATTTGTTAATTTTTCCTTTATTCTATCATATTGTCGGATTTACCATATCTTCAACTATATATATATATATATACTGTATTTAAGCAGCTATATCTTTTATGCGACTTGCATTAAAAATGACAGACAATGTATTATGGTTAAGTTTTTTACTTAAATTTTCATATGATCTTATGATTTTTCTTTTCAGTTAAGTGCCATACGTGATACACGCTTGGACGATCATGTCTCGAAAGAGACATGACTGACTAGGCAGAAGATTATCCTACAGTAGGTTGCCATTACTTTCTGTGGTAGACTGGTTGCCAGCCAAGGCTATAAAACCCAATCTGTTCTGTTATTTAACCCATAACTGTAGGGAAGAGACGGATTAATACCTTTCCCAAGGGTATTTGCGCGTAAGTGAATGCAAGGAATTTAACTGGAATTGAATTCCTTGCATTCACTTTTTTCCTTTACAGAACATAGATTATATAAAAATTGCCCTAATGTTTTTTTCAGAGCGTTTTCGAAGATACTTTTAGTAATTATCCAGGATATATTTTATTCTACGTGTGACTGAATATTTGGAGTTCCTGAACGACTCGCCTGCACCACCAAAATTCCCTTCTACGACCATAACGGCGATATTTATACGCAATCTAGCGGAGTAAGTGTGGCAAACCCTCTCGGTCCGCACTTCGGTTTAGTATGAAAATAAAGATACTACTTGAGTTTGCCCCCACTCCTCAAAAAAAATCTCAGCCCCTAAGTGGTCTCCACCACTTTCAGGGTTCCACAATCGCCACTGTTGCCGATATGGTTAACAACATTCAATCGGGAATAATTTTGCGATTAAATTTATGTGACGTTTCCTGATTACAAATAGACGAGTCCACACAAGTGACTAGACAGACAATTTAACGTCGAATATGGCTTTAAAGAAAATATAGCTAAAAATTTACTTTTTGCGTGTCAAAAGGTTTACAACTAACTGCGAGTCACTCAGGTTAACATATTCAATTAATTTGAAAATGCATATCAAGCAGAAAGCCACAAAATAAAAATAAAAATTAATTAGAGATAAATCAAACGTTTAAGCAGATATTAAATTTTAAATATTTCATATTTTGTATTTTCATCTGGTCTTCTCATAAAAAGAAAGTTTTTTTCCTCTTATATGGATTTTCCTACTGCAAACAGAATATTTTTGTTTTGATTTTAAATATTTTTTTCTCCCTTTGGTTTGTACTTATTTTGGAATGAGACATTTACACCTTTTCTACATATAAAAGTCTTCTATGTGCCTTGTCCTTTCAGGACGTAGGCGATCATGGCCTTCCACATCTACCTATACCTGGTGGCTCTGAGCACACTTTCTCCTGTAATACCACGCAACCCCCGTTCTGTCATCCACCAGCTCAGGCCCTTCAAATATGTTATCCGCTGATTTCCTCTGTCTCTTTTTTGCCTCTATCTGGCCTGTTAGTATCAGGTTCTCCAAGCCCTTCTTCCTCATTGCATGTCCCAGGAACTTTAGCTGTCTCTTCCTGATGCTCAGTATTAATTTCCTTTTTGTTTCCATCCTTTCCAAAACCCCATCTTTGCTCACATGCTCGGTCCACGATATCCGCAACATCCTTCTGTAGAACCACATTTCAGTTGCTTCAGGTTTTTCTTTCATCTTTGATGATATTGTCCAGCATTCGCTGCTATATTGAAAGACTGATATCACATAGCAATCCAGTACTCTTTTCTTTGTTTCTAGTGAAAGTTTCATGTCTCTTAGTACTCTACTCAGCTTCTGGAACGCGTCCTTCACCATGCCAATTCGATTTCGGATCTCAGTGTCGCACTTTCCGTCTTCTGTTAGAACACATCAAAAGTACTAGAAGATAATGTTTAATAGAAGAAAAAAAATGAAGAAAAAAGAGAAAATTAAATTTTCTTATTTTGAAAATTAATTGCAGTAATGATTTTAGCAAACCGTAAAGGTCGGATCAGCTCAAAAGCATTATCGTCGACTGAGATCAAGAAACAACTTTCGTCTCTTTGGTTCTTAGTTTTAGCTAAAAGGTGAGGGGTGTAGAGAGGGCAAGACGTCCCTCAAATAATTAATAAAAAATAATGCACTACAAATAAAGTACAATAAACTTTTGTTTATTTTCGTAAAAAAATAAAATAAAATAATTATTTTTTTGTACAAAAATGCAGTTGTCCGTAAAGTTGTAAAAGGGAAAAAGAAAGGAACTGGGAAGGTGAGAGGGAAAGGAAGGACGATGTGTTGTGAGCGAGATGAGAGAAAGAGAGGTTGAAAGAATGTTCACTGATACGTGATACTGCGTGTTGTGTGAACTGCTGAATTCTCTCTCTCTCTCTCTCTCTCTCTGTGTGTGTGTGCTCTAAGCTGTCCATGTGCCCCTCTGTGGTTTGAGCTGGCTGCTTCTCCCTCTAGCGTTGAACGTTTTCTGCTTCCCTTTTATCGTGATGGTGAAGATCCGGGAGATCAAAAAGTGTGTTTCTTATGTCGAGACCTGATTGGTCGAAAATTCGTATTTTTGACCACGTTGTGTGCTTTCCACTACATCCGAGGTTTTGGGTGCGCCGTCCTTGTTTTTGTGTTGAGTTTGGAAAATAAAATAGGAAACAGCACAGGTGTGTTTCAGCTCCGTTCACACCTAGAGCCATGAATAGACACGAACTACTGGAGTAATAAAGCAAAAGCAATGTTTAGAAAGGTGTTTGGTGCTGTAGAGCAAATAAATCGATTGATTCATTTTTTACGGTTTATCAACCCTTTGCAGGTTATTTAAAGCATGTTTAACCTTATATTTATCTGGGGTTGAATTTCTGCTTGATAAAATATTCTAATGATGATTACACATTAAGCTTTATTTCGTTCACCATGGTAGATTGTTCTAGTTCTACGTGTCATGCCTTTTCTGGATATCTCCGTTTCAATTATTTCTCCTTAGTAACTCAACTTTCTATTTTTTGTTTTGTATTTTTTTGGGCTGGGGGGATCATCTCTGCTGTGGCCAGATACTTAAGGCTGTATAATAATAGCCTTGCGCTCAATTTCACCAGATCATCAAAGAAGCCATGCGCAGGGCTGGACTAAAATTAAATCCCAAGTGAGGGTGTGGATTCTCGATTCAACCGATGGCATTGGCGAACCTGATAGGTGAACAGACATGAGCCTAGCTGCTCATGCTAATAGTGAGCGTCAGAAAAACCGTTGATAATATAAGCAATCATACCCGAGGACGGAGTCATCATCATTTATCCATCACACCCAATGGTGTATAGGGCAGCAACTTTTTTTTTTGTTGCTGTTTCTGTAACAAACTGTTTTTTACGGGGCAGGGTTGTTAGCCCTGCGCCCAACCCCCAAACCCCCAAACCCCCAAACCTGGAGGACCGGTGGATCATTCTTGGTCCTTACGTTTACAGCACCTGGTATTCCCAAATGGTCACCCATTTAAGTACTGACCAGGCTCGATGTTGCTTAACTTCGGTGATCGGACGGGAACCGGTGCATTCAACACGATATAGCCGTAGACGGAGTAGACTCTCAGAAATCGCAGACGAGAAAATAAGGTCCATGTTTTGGTGAAGGCTCCATGTAGCCGGATACACGCGCGTGCGCACTGGTCGATGGAAATATTTTTAGATTTTAAGATTTTTTTTAGATAATGATTTAGTGATACTAGTCTTACTAATTAACACATAACTAAGAGAAAAGAAGCGGATTTATACCACTCGCAAGTGTATTTACACATAAGTGAATATAACGAACCCAACTGATTAACAATTTTGAGTCATTATCCATTACAACACCTGTACATCCATACTTAGAGCACCTAGTATTCCCAAACGGTCACCCATCTAGGTACTAACCAGGCTAAGCGTTGCTTAACTTCGGTTATTGTTTAGGAAACTGTGTTTCAACGCGGTATGGTCATAAGAAGAACAAGAAATTCTAACAGTAATCATTGCAGTAAGAAGGAATTAAATTAAAGACTTGCTGAAAAAATGTCTATTCAGGTTTTTGTTGCTATCCATGTATCGGGATTTCAATTAACAAAACATCTTTTAAATGAAACATAAAAAACAGAGCATCAGTTGAAATAACAATTATATATTATTTTCAAAAATATCTTCTTCTATGTGCTCTGTCCCTTCAGGACGTAGGCGATCATGGTTCTCCACGTCTCCCTATGCCTTGCGGCTCTCAGTATGTTTGCTCCTGTTACTCCTGGCAACCCCCGTTCCGTTATCCACCTGATCAGGCCCTGCAAATATGTTATCCGCTGCCTTCCTCTGTCTCTCTTTCCTTTTATCTGGCCAGTCAGTCTCAGGTTCTCCAAGCTCTCCTTCCTCATTGCGTGTCCCAGGAACTTCAGTTGTCTCTTCCCGATGATCAGTATTAATTTCCTTTTTGTTGCCATTCTTTCCAACACCTCATCGTTGCTTGCATGCACAGTCCACGATATCCACAGCATCCTTCTGTAGAACCACATTTCCGCTGCTTCCAGTTTTGTCCTCATTTTCGATGATATTGTCCAGCATTCACTGCCGTATTGAAGAACTGACATCACATAGCAATCCAGCACACTTTTCTTTGTTTCTAGTGAAATTTTCCTGTGTGTTAGTACTTTGCTCAGCTTCTGGAATGCATCCTTGTGCTTTTGGATCTCAGGAATATAAATGTATAGAAACTGATGTGGTCACAAAGTGAGGGGTCAGTTTATATATTGATTGTCATATGGAACTGATCCCCTACTTTATAACCAGCATCCTTTTGTAGAACCACATTTCCGCTGCTTCCAGTTTTGTCCTCATTTTCGATGATATTGTCCAACATTCACTGCCGTATTGAAGAACTGACTTCACATAGCAATCATACAATAACAATAAAATGTTCAATTTTCCTTGCAGGGAAATGTGTTTTATAAAGTAATTAAGTGTTCTTAGTACGGTGTGAAATGTGTGGACAGACTTTATGATGGTCAGCCTAATGTGTTTGTGAGTTTTCAGACAAAGGCTTAGTAGGTGATCACTGGTTAATCCCTTCTATTGTGCGTATGGACAAGGATGTAGTCGGAGGTTGCTAGCTGTCTTCCATTGTGTACGTGTGTGAATATACGTGTAGATCAAAGTGGCCTCCAAAATTGTTGACAACCTCGAGAAGCAGTAGGCCTATATTCTTATATCCATAATTCTAATTTCACAAAGCAGAGCAGATTATAATTTTTATTAAACCTCAGCCTTTGTAATCGTGTTTTTAAAGCCATAATTGGACATATGATTTATGATTGATTTGTTTGTTTTTTACGACTTATCACCCCAATGTGGGTTATTTAAAGTCAAAATATATTTTGAATTGTAAGAATAGTCTTTGTTATTTGCAAGTGAATAAACAATACGTTTGAGACAATAATCATTCTTTCAGATACAAGTCCTATTATTTAACCCATAACTGGTGGGAGAAGTAATGGATTCATTTGACCCTACAAGTAATCTTTACAACTCTTTACTTTTACATAGAGAAGTCAGATGGCCATTGGAAGCTAATATTCTTAAGTTGCATATTGAGTAAAATTAAATGAGCCGTGTTTATCTCACACAGAGAAAGAAATGAATATTAAAGCCACACATAAGATGGTTACTGTTGTTATGCAAATAGCAAACCGGATGTCAGCTGCAGATCAAAACACTTCCGACGATGTTTCTCAATTTGTTATGATTTCTTTTGAGAATCTGAATTTAGTGGCTGAAATTAGCAATTATATTAAAACATAATTTTTTCAACTTATTAGTCTCTGAGTTTTTCCCAAATTACAAGAACAAAGATGTTATAAGAAGAATTTGGCTACGAAAGGAAAGGGATACCAAGGATAGATTTTCAAACAGCATGTATTCCTTTAATATACATGACATATTTACAGTTGTTAGAAAATAGGAGAAAATGTCGTTTTCGGTTGCTGAGTTTGAGTTTTAGAGTTTTGTTTAACGGCATATCAACACCTCTGTGGGTTATTTAACCCTCTAGGGCCATTCGTATCATATTTGATACAGTATGAAAACAAGCCTTGAAAGAAATATTTTCCTGAAAAATTTTTTAAGAGAAATATTTTATAAATTTCAAATGAAAGCAGTACTGACTTCTCAGTCAATGAATACCAAATGTTTCCTTATAGGGAAATACCAAATGTTTCCTTATAGGGAAATACTGTATCAAATATGATACGAATGGCCCTAGAGGGTTAATGCCAAAAAGGTGGGTTTTAGGATATTTTTTAAATGTTCAGTTTCAGTAAGAAGGTTGATTTAGTCAGATTTTTATGAATTTTTTATTTTTATTTTAGAAAACTGAAGATTTCTTGTTTTGTATTCAAAAATGTTTTGCTGGTAATAATTTTTTTTTCCCTTCAAAACTGTATAGTTGGGGTACATAAAAATGCTAGAGAAAATCATTAGCATCAAAAATTGCAATATGAACTCTGGATAAAACTGTTACTGGACATTAGGTTTACAAGTCCCAAAAATGTAGGTGTTCATGTCCTTAATGACACATGGCCCAATGGATATAAACGGTTAGTTAGTTAGTTAGTTCCTGTGACTTGATCCAAAGAGTTGTGAGTTCAGGCTACAGCAGTGGTGAACAAGTAACTTGCAGGGTTAGAGGGACTCATGACTTCCAATCAAAAGGAATGAGGATGATATACTCCAGTGATTCTAATAAAGGTTTCAGTTCGAAATTCGTAGCACCTGAAGAAGGCCGGCGCGTATAACGGCTGAAACGTTGTACAAATGGCAACAAAGATGAGGACAATAGTCCGAATAATGTAAATACTGTAAATACTACCTCATCTCAGAAATATAGACAAATAAAAAAAACTATCGTTTATTTCATTCACCGTGGTAGATTGCTCTAGTTCCACGTGCCATGCCTTTTCTAGATATCTCCGTTTCAATTATTCCTCCTTAGTAACTCAACTTTCTATTTTTTTTTTTTTGGTTCACCTCTGCTGTGGCCAGATACTGAACTCACAACACTTTGGATCAAATCACAGGATTACTTCAACCAATGTTTTTATCAACTTGGCCATGTCTCCTCGGGGACAAATATAAAACAGGGCTCTCTTATTTTAGAACACAGCAAGAAAAAAATGTTTTAGAACTACTGCTCCATCCTACAGTGTTATCCTGCACTCTGTATCAACTGTAAGTTCTATGCCGACAGTCTCTTCTTTGACACATCTTGCTTGCGGAAGTCTTTCCTCTTTTCCAGACAACTTTGATATTTAAAAAAAATGCAGTGTCAACCACTGTCTGTTTTCTTAAATCTTGTTTTTTTTATTGTTCTCTCTTCTTAAAAACGTTTTCCTTTTCTAATATTCTGTCACACACACCAGCCTCTTATGTCTAAGTGGCTTCATTGCCTTGCATTCTGTGATATATCATTCTTTTTAAATTGGGAAACATGTTTAGCATTTTTATTTCTAAATAAGCAGTCTAGCCTGGCATTGCTCGGGTGTAATGAAAGCTTTAAAACTAATTCATGGTCCTGGAGCTCAGACTCTTTGGACGTTGGCACGAAAGACTAAAAAGCAATAATTGTTTCCAGTTAAAGCGAAACCGTAGACTAAAAGAAAAATGAATGGATGTAAGTCAAATTTTAATTTCCTGGTATCAATATCAAATAAGTATTTTTCATCGTAAACTGAATTTTGAAGGCTAAATAAGTCCTCTGAGTAAATGGTATCATGGCTGAGACTAAGAACTACAATTATACCCACTTAGAGCCAAACCCAAAGCAAAAACTAAAATAAAAGAGCTGAAAAAAATACAGATATACGGGCAGATAAACAGACACACACACAAACATCTTGCCTTTTATATATATATATATAAATATATATATTATCAATTTTATGCACTATTGTAAGAACTGCAACCTTGAAACTTCTGAATATCGTTTCGTATGTCTTTGTCTATGAGTGTATTAAATTTGATTAAAATCGGACCACTCCTTCTATAACACGATTTTTTCGATTATCGATTTTCGATATTTATCGGGGTACCTGGACACAAAACCTAGCTAAGAACACTTGCAGACACTTATAGTACAACTGTGTAAATTTTCAAGAAAATTGGTTCAGCCGTTTCGGAGTCTATAGGTAACGGACACACACACAGAGAGACACACACACAGAGACAAAGTTCCATTTATAAATAAGTTTAGATTTAGATTAGATATAATTTTATCGATGCTAATAATGCTTAGGAAAATCAAAGTCGCACAAAAAATTAGTGAACAATTTATGCTCAAATTCTTTCCAGAAAGCAAAAACAAATGTTTAAACTGAAGAAACATAAACAAATATCTTTCGTTGTTTTTCAACGAACTCTGCATAAATGAAAAACTACAGATAGTCTCGAAGTAAATGGAAAATAACGTCTAACATGTTAATAAGCTTGAGTGAATAGATGGTGTGCATTGTGGTGCAGTGGATATCGATTCGGAACAATATATAGGGGAGCCGAGTTCGAATTCCAGTTGAATTCCTTGCGTTCACTTACGCGTAAATACACTTGGGAAAGGTATTAATCCATCTCTTCCCTCCATTTATAGGTTAAATAATAGGACAGATTGGGTTCTGTAGCCTTGGCTAGCAACCAGTCTACCGCAGAAAGCAATGGCAACCTCCTGCGGGATAATCTTCTACCCAGTCAGTCATGTTTCAAAAGAGACATGATCGCCCATGCATGTATCACGTATGGCATACTAATTAAAATGTTTACTGGGCATAAAGTGGGGAATCAGTTTTCTATTGTCGTGAAGTAATAAACAGATCCCCTCTAATTATACTTAATATAATAATGTAATATAATCTATCTCTTCTCCCTCCAGCTAAGAGCTAAATGGCAAAACAGATTGGGTTCTATAGCCTTGGCTGGCAACCAGTCTACCGCAGAAAGCAATGACAATCTATTGCGGGATTATCGTCTGCCCAGTCAGTCATGTCTCTTTCGAGACATGATCGCCCAAAGTGTATATCACGTAAAGCACTTAACTGACTGAGTGAACAGATAGCAGAATGAAGTATTGAGAGACGACAAAAAGACAAGAACGCTACATAAACCAGGAAATTGTGGAGAGTCATGACCGCCTATGCCCTGGCACATTAAAAAGAAGTTAGTTTGATGAGAGACTCACAAAACAAAGATCTTTGCCACTTATCTGTAGCCATTTTTTTCAACAACCTACAACTACTAGATTGAATCATGCTGACCTCTATGTGAACCCTATCACAAACACAAGTCATGTTGTCACCATAAATCTGCTATAGAGAGAATAAGCTTTTTACTTTTACAAATAAATAAAGTGACTCATTTTTAACATTTTAATTCTGTCTTCTGATTGTTTTTCCACCAACTACATCTTCTTTTTCTTCTTCTTCTATGCGCCTTGTCCTTTTAGGACGTAGGCGATCATGGCCTTCCATGTCTCCCTATACCTGGTGGCTCTTAGCACGCTTTCTCCTGTAACACCACGCAACCCCCGTTCTGTCATCCACCTGCTCAGGCACTTCAAATATATTACCTGCTGCTTTCCCCTGTCTCTTTTTCCTTTTATCTGGCCTGTTAGTATCAGGTTCTCCAAGCCCTCCTTCCTCATTGCATGTCCCAGGAACTTTAGCTGTCTTTTCCTAATGCTCAGTATTTCCTTTTCATTTCCATCCTTTTCCAAAACCTCATCATTGCTCACATGTTCGATACATGATATCCGCAGCATCCTTGTGTAAAACCACATTTCAGTTGCTTCAAGTTTCTCCTTCATCTTTCATGATATTGTCCAGCATTCACTGCCATATTATTATTTTTATCAAAATTTGTATCATAAATCGAATCAAGTTTACTGGTGTTTACGCTGATACGTACTCAAAATGTTTATCCTGGGGAAAGTGAATTTATACATTTTTTATACACTGAAATTTAATCTTTTACTTTAGTATATATAAAAATATCTTATTTTAAGGTGTTTTTAAAGAAATGCAGAGTTACCGAAAACTTTTTGTCTGTATTGTTTGTGAATAACACATCACTTAATAAATTGCAGGCCTAACTAACAAAACAACAACTTTTAGGCAAAATTCAACTTTAGTCATCAACATAATCTCTTTCTAAGGTGACACACTGATTCCAATGCTTCTCTAACAATTCAATGCCTTTTTTGTAGAATGATTTGTCTTTGACCTCAAAATATGCCTCAGTTTCCAATATCCCATCTTCAATGGAGCCAAATCGCTTTCTATGGAGCAGTCTTTTGAGGTCTGTAAACAGTCAGTAGACACTGGGGGCAAGATCTGGATAATAGGTTGGATGCAGAAGCAATTCCAAGCGAAATTCATGTAGTTTCGCCATCATTGCAATCAACCTGTGACAGTAGTCTTGGTGAAATATCACATTTCTTCTTCATTTTTGGCAATTTTTTGCCTATTTCTTCTTTCAAACACACCAATAATGCTATATAGTATTCCCTGTTGATAGTTCTTCCTTTCTCAAGGTAATCAATGAACAAAATACCTTGTGCACCTCAAAATATCGAAGCCAAAACCTTGATTGTTGATGTCTGCATCTTTGGTTGCTTTGGACAGCTTTCACCTGCTGCTGTCCACTCAGCTAACTGCCAAAGTGGTGAATCCATGTTTCATCTATTGTCACATATTTATGCAAAAACTTCTTATTGTGTTGAAACATTTGCAAACAATGCTCTGAATCATTGACACATTGTTGTTTTTGATCGACTGTGAGCAAACACAGACCTCACTATGAACACAGTTTTCTCATTGACAAATATTGAGTGATGTGTTACAACATTCATTATGAAATAAATTTCAGATTCTTAAATGCTTTATAAAATTAAGAAATTCAATATAAATAAGGCATCCTTCAAAAAGTTAGCTCAGATTTTAAATGTTATTACCATCTGCTAGATGATTTTCATATAGTGAAGAATATCAACTGTATTCTTCTTTATACATTATATCATCATAATTAGCAAACACTATAACTACCACCCTATCCCATAGGTTAACTTGCCATGTAGCTGGTCAAAGTGCCACTCCTGCTCATGTTATACACACAGATTACTATATAAACATGAATTGCTAGCCACCAACAGTTCTACTAGCATGCAACATTAGATGTGAAATAAAATAATAAAAATTTCACATTTTTTAAATATTTTTGGTAAAAATGATAATTTTCGAGTGATTAGCCTTGTGATTTGTTTATAGTTCTCACAAACACTGGATGAACTGGAAACTTGATTCTTGTATTTAAAAACTTAAGGAAAAAATATACAAAAAATATATTGCCTTTTTATTAAATAAGTTATGTCCTGCTATTTAACCCATAGCTAGAGGGAGAAAAGATGGTTTAATGCTTTTCACTTATGCGCAACTACCCTTGGGAAAGGTATTAATCTGTTTCTTCCTCCTCCAGTTACAGGTTAAATAGCAGGATAGATTGAGTTCTATATCCTTGGTTGATAACCTAAGTACCGCAGAAAGTAATGACAGCCTACTGCATGAAAATATTCTACCCAGTCAGTCATGTCTATTTCGAGACATGATCACCCAAGCGTGTATCACGTATAGAACTTAACTGACTGATTTGTTATTTAAATCATTATATTGTTTGCAAAATAGTGGGAGTATTTTGTATGTCAAATAATAAGACTTAATTTTTCCCCCCAAAATTTAAGATTTATTGTAATAAGCTATGCATCCTAATAAAGTCAACTGTACTTGTTAGAGAAGGTAACTAGATGGATAAACAGACTAACAGAAGTTACAAAATTTTATATATAGATTAGGATCTGATAGTATTAACTCACTGAAGAATTTTCTTGATGTGTACTGTCTTTATAATTAGAGGCAATTTGACGTCGTGTAATGGTTAACAAGCTTGTCTTGCTAGATGAATTATGACTGAATAGTGAGTTTGTTCCTCAATGGGTGCTCAGTACTTTCACCATTGTGCCACATCTAACTACACACAGAAAACCACCATAATGAGCAAACACTTTATAATGTGTGTGTGTGTGTGTGTGTGTGTGTGGAGACATGTAATAGCTTTGGGAATAACCATTTCTGGTTAGTTTAGTTTGCTATTTTTAGAACAAGAGGCTTTCAGTTTGCAACTCCTACCCACTACTGCTCTGCCAAAATTAAATTTTTAGAGACATAACCCAAAACAGTAACAGTGTTGTTATCAACCACAAAGTAACAGAATCCCTTGATTGTACTGTTTCTGTTTAGTGTTAAGTTCCAAGTGATCTCCACCTGAAATAATCTGAGTACATCCCACTACAGCCCAGAATAAACTGAAATTATACACCATACTATCACTGGAACAAAAAGATGGAGTTGAATTTTATGCAGGAACAATTCTGTAAACAAAGTGAACAATTAAAGATTTGTGGAATTGGTTAAAATTTTCACAAAGAATTTCAGAGTATGGTGATGATAACTACTTTGGTTGCTGTGCTGTAGGGATTTATTTCTTGGAGTAGTTAAGGCCACACCCTCTTATGATTTCTCACAAATGAAAGAATAATACTAACAGAAAGTAAAACAAAATCTAAACTTATTTATAAATGGAACTGTGTGTGTGTGTGTGTGTGTCCATTACTTATAGACTCTGAAACGGCTGAACCAATTTTCTTGAAAATTACACAGTTGTACTATAAGCGTCTGCAAGTGTTCATAGCTAGGTTTAGTTTCAAGGTACCCCCGATAAATATCAAAAATCAATAATCGAAAAAATTGGGTTATAGAAGGAGTGGTCTGATTTTAATCAAATTTGATACACTCATAGACAAAGACATAAAAAACATTCAGAAGTTTCAAGGTTGTAGTTTTTACAATAGTGCATAAAATTGATAATATATATATATAAAAGGCATATATATATATATAATATATATAAATGATAATTTATATATATAAAAGGCATATATATATATAATATATATAAAAGGCAAGATGTTTGTGTGTGTCTGTTTATCTGTATGTCCTTTATACAAATCCACAATTTTTATCCGATTCTCACCAAACTTCACACAAATATTCTTTAGGCTGAGTCTAAGCTCCAGAACCATGGATTAGTTTTAAAGCTTTCATTACACCCGAGCAACGCCGGGCTATACTGCTAGTAAAGCATAAGTTTTTCTGTCCCATATTCTTTCACATTCAGTAACCCCTTCTTTCTTAGTGACTTTATTGCATAGCTTGAGGTGAAATTATTAAAAAAATGATACAAGAAGCACCTTGCCAATATGCTTAAAGCATAAAGTGTAGAATGTTAACTATAAAAACCTATGATGCCAGGTAAAAAAAAACATGAAATTTATCAAAATTTATGAAAGCAAACTCAAAACTGCATGAAGAACAATAAAAAAAGCAAGGCAATGGTTAATTCTAAGAAATAAAAAGAAGTCAATATGATCAAGATAAGTGATGTCATAAAAATGATTATACAGCAAAAATGCAAGTAAGGATTACAGGAGGAGCAAAAGGTTGCTTTGAATAGCCCAGCTAAAATATAGAGAGGAGATTGAGGAGTTTGCTGGTAGAACATGACTGAAAATAGCTTAGTCATGGTTATCATTAAAAAAATTTAGAAAAAAATTTTTTTTTCCAGTAAGGGACTCATAATGATTATGATTATTAAACAGAGGAAAATATATTATCATAAAACATGGTGCTACTCATGGTTAAAATAACCTATACACAATCAGCATGGTTTTTGGCAATGACCACAGTAGTAGAATACTGTAGGGTCATTCACCGTGAGACATTTGTGTATTTGTATAACCTCTAAGGGGTACTGGACTCTATTTTCTTCATAGCATTTGCTCTCACACAAACAGTAACTCTCTACCCCAGCTCTCCATCTTGCCCTTGCAACCACATCCCAGTTCACAACATTGATAGAAAATTGATCATGGATGTTTAACACTGGTCTGAGAAGCAAAGCTTGTATCATCCAACATCACACGTGTTCCTAATACAATATTTGTTAGGATATTCTGGAGTTGTCCATGTTTGAAACATGCCCAAGCCACCTGAGACACTAAGACTGCAGGACAGTATATAGTGACTGAATTCCACCCCTTTTTCTATATCTGGGACTATCCTGCCTTTTAGTTTTTACAATATTTCTTAACCATCTCATAAGAAAACTATTTAACCTCCCCAGCATACAAGGTTCACATTTCATTCCTGTAAAGGACGATTGAAAGGATGCATGTTTGGTAAATTAGAGTTTTGATTTTTATCTCAAGATTCAGATTAAACCAACTGACTCCCGCTAAGTTTAAAGAGTTAATTTTCATTGAAGCATTAATAGCGAAAAATACTGTAAAAATATGGGTAAAAATTCTAACAAAAGTTGAACAGAATAATAAATTTATGCTACTGGAAATATTGGACAAGTATCAGAGAATCCTAAATCTGAGACACGATGTCTAAGAAATCGAGGTAAAATAATGTGCATATATACAAGCTAAAGGAATTTGACCCATTGAATTAAATCCAAGTCCTCCTTTTATAACCTCTAGGTAGGCTCCAAATTCATTTATCATAACTTTTATAAAAATATATCCATAAAAATAGGCTTTTATAGAAAAATAGACATTTTTGAAAGAAAAGAAAATGATGGTCATAATACATTTTTGAAGGAAAAAGAAATTATTGCCATAATACATTTTTGAAGGAAAAAAAAATTATTGCCAGCAATATATTTTTGAATGCAAACTAGAAGACATCTGCAGTTTTCTAAAATAAAAACTTTTCATCAAAATCTGACTAAATTAACCTTCTCACTATAACCAAGCATTAAAAAAATACCTTAAAACCCCCACTTTTTTGGCATTAGATAACCCACAGATTGATATGCTGTTAAACAAATTTCAAACTCAATCTCACTTGGAAAAATGAGAGCTGGATGTAACTTACTATGAAATACCTTCATCTTTAAATCCCTAATAAACACTTGTGAAAAAGGAGAATGATAGTGTTTTGTTCTTTTGTGATGTATCAACATAAAATCTAGATTCTCTAATAATAAAGGAAAATAGGAAGTAAAAATAAGTTACTTTTATCGAAAAGTAACTTTTATTTATTTTTATTTTATTATTCTTTCTATTATTTTTTTATCTTTTATTTATTTCTTGAGCAAATCCATTTTGGATAGTTTTTCAGGTAGAATTGGCAATTGAAGTGAAAGTCAGTAATAAATGCCAGCCTAAAGAGGTATCGACACCACGGGATAGAATAAAAGTGACTTATATCTTGTCATCAAACTCTGAGAAAGGAATCATAAAATTTGCCAAAGAGAACATTTGCATTCTCTGTGTCAGCAGATAGCGCATTTAACTGAACAAAAATTAAATCAGGTTTTATCATAAATAAGAGTGAGGGAAACAAACATGGCAGAAAGAAAAAACAACTTTTCCAGTTAACTATGAATTAAAAAAATACCAGAAAAAAATCAGTACAAAACAAAAAACAAAGAAAAATTTTAAAAAACAAAAAAATTAAACAATTATTACGAAGAAATGTCATTGGCTGATCACGATATTTTACAACCAATGAGATGCATTTTTTACAAGGGTATTTATGGTAGATAACTGCTCTTTACAACTGACTCAAGGCCGATAGCTGTCCAATTCAATAGTTGGTCCATGAATCACAGATCAGCACATTGGATAAGATTTGTATATATTTTTTTCATTTAAATCTACTGGCAAAACACAGTAGTTGTAATGTCAGACCAATAATTTATATACAGCATCAACGAGTAAATAACCAACAAGTAGAGAAGCCTAATAATTTTAAGTAATGTGTGGATGGTTATGTAGATAGTAACTCGGAACGAGAAATTGGAGAGCTGAATTTAAATTCCAGTTGTGCTTGTTGCATTCACCTACATGCATATGCACTTGTGAGAGGTATGAATCTCTTTTCCCCAACTATGGATTAAATAGTAGAACTTGTATTTTGAAAAAGTATTGTTATTCTCAAAAAACTGTGTAAAAAACTTTAATGTTTTGCAATTTACATTATCAAATCAAAATAAAAACATTAACTTAAAAAAACTTGTCAGATCCAAACTTTCATATGGTCATCATGTATGACGCCAAACTTGTTCAGTTGTATCTAAAGTGCTGGTTGTATAAAATGGCTTTCTCAGATTGATGGTTAAAAATGACCATGAGAAAGTGAAGCATAACGCCAGTCTAATGAAATCCTAAAGAAAAAAACTTGACAAAAACTTTTTTCCACCTTGTTATAGATTTTCTTAAAATTTCTCTGATATATAAAAATTTATATATCGTTTTCCATATATATATATTTTTTTATAATCATATCGCCTCAAGCAAGGCATTTTACTGCCACTGTTTTGCAGGGGGTTACATAGGAGGAAAGTTATGAGAAAGAGTGACAGATTATAGGGAGTGTCAGGAAGTGGTTAAGAGAAGGATAAGTGTGGACATAAATTGAGGGATCAGTTTATATATTGATTGTAACTTAGAATTAATCCCCCACTTTATATCCACATAATGGTATAGAAATTTTTTCTTTTTATAATCATATCGCCTCAAGCAATGCATTTTACTGCCACTGTTTTGCAGGGGGTTACAAGGAGGAAAATTATAAGAAAGAGTGACAGATTATGGGGGTGTCAGGAAGTGGGTAAGAGAAGGATGAGAATACTGATGAGAGCGGCGTGGACGGAGAAAGAAGCATGAGAGAGAGGATTTCTCTGATATATAAGAAAGAGTGACAGATTATGGGGGTGTCAGGAAGTGGGTAAGAGAAGAATGAGAATACTGATGAGAGTGGAGTGGACAGAGAAAGAAGCATGAGAGAGAGGATGCAGATTAGTGAGATAGGAGATGACGACTTTACATTTAAATTCTTGGAGATTATAGCTGTTGGGAAAGCAAGTAAATAGAAAGGAATTCCACTGGTGGGAAGTGCGAGAAAAGAAGATGCTGGAGTAGAATTTGAGTTTACATTTTATTGGTTTCACAGTAAAAGGGTAGGATGTAGTTGCTAATCTTGTGGCTTGAATAAATTTCTATATAAGTGAGCTAAGTTCATCGGAGCAGAAGCCACATTGCACCAGTGAGAAAGTGACTGTATCTGAGCTGCCAAGTTGGAATGGATCACATTACAGATTCTTCATTGGATTTTGTCAAGGTTACCTAGGGGGATAGCAGGAGCACCCGACCTATACATCTTTATATTTATTTGTTTCTTCATCATTTCACCCCAAGCAAGGTGGGACTGCTACTAGTGCACAGGGGGTTACAGTGAGAGAAAAAACTGGATACAGGGGACATTGAAGGAAGGATAAAAGGTGAATGGGATTCAAGAAGATAGAAAATGGCAGTTGATATGGCATTTAAATTTTTGGAGATTTTAGCAGTCAGGGAAGCAAGTAAATAGAAGGGAGTTCCGTGGGTAGGAAGTGCAAGGAAAGAAACTGTTGAAGTAATAGTTGCGGATACATTTAATCATTTCAATGGTAAAATGGTGGAATGTAGATGACAATCTAGTCTTCTTTGTCCTGTGCCGTGTCCTTTCAGGATGTAGGCGATCATGGCCTTCCACTTGTCACTGTCTCTTGTCACTCTCAGTATTTTTTCTCTTGGTATCCCTTCTAAGCCCCACACTGCCATTCATTTGCTTAGACATAACAAGTACATCTCGCACTGCTTCCCCCTGTCTCTCCTTTACTTTATCCGATCTGTGAGTATTAAATTCTCCAAGCCCTTCTTCCTCGTTACATGTCCTGGGAACCTCATTTATCCCTTCCTGATATTTACTATCAGTTTTCTTCTCATTTGCATCCTTCCCAATACCTCATCGTTGCACATGTGCTCTGTCCATGGTATCCTCAGCATCCTTCTGTAAAACCACATTTCTGCTGCCTCAAGCCTCTCCTTCATCCTTGATGAGATCGTCCAACATTCACTTCCATACAGGACAGATATCATGTAGCAATCCTGCACTCTTTTCTTTGTTTCTAATGAGGTTTTCCTGTCTTTCAGTACTCTGGTGAGATTCTGAAATGCATCTTTGGAAATGCCGATGCATCTTTGGATCTCCATGGCACACTTTCCATCCTCTGTCAAAATACTTCCTAGGTATTTGAATTTTTCTACTTATTTTATAGCATGCTTGAATTCATGTGGTTGGAGAAACCAGGAAAAAAGTTTTGCAGACCAGTTACTGTGTAAATATTTAAAGAAAAGACAGAGAGAATCCAGGTTTCATTAGTGAAAAAGTGACGGAAGTTAAGATGCCAAGTCAGGATCGATTGCATTACAAATCCTTCTTTGGATTTTGTCAAGAACCTTGAGATAAAAAGCAAAAGCACCAGACTGGATATGATAATAGTAACAATGCATGGACAAATGGTAGGTTTATAAAGATGCAAGATGGATATATATATGTATGTATACACTAGCAGTATAGCCCGGCATTGCTCAGGTGTAATGAAAGCTTTAAAACTAATCCATGGTCTTGGAGCTCAGACTCAGCCTAAAGAATATTTGTGTGAAGTTCGGTGAGAATTGGATGAAAATTGTGGATTTGTATAAAGAACATACAGACAGATAAACAGACACAGACACACAAACATCTTGCTTTATATATATATATATATATATATTATCAATTTTCTGCACTATTGTAAGAACTGCAACCTTGAAACTTCTGAATATCGTTTCTTATGTCTTTGTATATGAGTGTATCAAATTTGATTAAAATCGGACCACTCCTTCTATAACCCGATTTTTTCGATTATTGATTTTCACTATTTATTGAGGGTATCTTGACACAAAACCTAGCTAAGAACACTCGCAGAAGCTTATAGTACAACTGTATAAATTTTCAAGAAAATTGGTTCAGCCGTTTTGGAGTCTATAGGTAACGGACACACACACACACACACACACACACACACACACACACACACAGAGACAAAGTTCCATTTATAAATAAGTTTAGATTTAGATTATATATATATATACTCTAGAAAAATTTTACATATTCTACAATTTCATGAAATTGTAGAATATGTAAAATTCTTTCTAGATTATATCACTCTGTTAAATTAAATAAATAAATTTAACATTGAGTTCTTTTGAGTTCGTCTCTATCGGAATTTACCTGACTTCAAATAGTCTATGTTTTATATATATATATATATATATATATATATATATATATATATATATATCAGTGTTTGCTATTTATGTGACACAATACATAGCCTAATACATTTGATATGATTGCAATGCATGACTCCTGACTCACTCAGAAATATCTAAAGTGATAGCCATATACAACCCCTTTTTCAGATTTATAATTAAAACTGGCTTTGGACAAAGTGAAGCATCTGGGCTTCATCAATAATCATTCTTCTTTGAATCTTGTCAAGTGGTGTAGCAGAATCTTTGTGGTTCTGGAATAAAAATCAGATGAAATCCAAAAAGATAAAATGTGTCACACAAAAACCTTTTTTCACTTTGTCATAAATTTTCTTAAAATTGTTTTGATATATAAAAATGCATATATTGTTGTTATTATATATATATATATATGAGAAAAAAGTGCAAGAGGTTGTGAACGTTTTGTTTAAAGTGTGATTTATTGTTGTTGTTATTATTATTATTAGTATTACTTGCTTTTAATATGATATATTAAGTGTCCATAATGGTATTTTGTCGCTACATGTGTTTCAAGTCTAAAGTTGACTCTTCAGGCAAATAAACTTGTGCCTTCACATATCAAGATCCGTTTGTTTTTCTGATGGCCAAAGTATCGTGTATTAATAAATAAATGGTGAGCAGATTAGAGAGTTCATATGCCTGCATGTTGCTTTTTTTCACCCTTACGTGTTAAATCTCTCATATGTATTGATGTATATTTGGGCAAAAACCTTTCTTTTAGACACGTTTCATTAAATATGACAAACAAGCAAAATTTCATTAATTTTTTTCTCTTTGGTGAGAGTGAGGAAGTACAAAAACTGTCCATACAAGGCTGACAAGGAAGATTTTATAAATTGTTTTTCTATTTTTTTTCTTACAGCATCCTCATATTTTTCCGGTTTTCTGGAGATATCTACATTACAGTAAAAAAATTAGGATAAAACAACAACAGTGGAGACATCACACCCTTGAAAATGGTCAAATGTTTGAAAGCACTTAGGACAATAATTCTGAAAATTTTTACATTCCTTTTGTCCAGAAAAACGAAAAAATATGAGGATGCTGTAAAAGAATGGATAAAAAATTAATAAAATCTTGTCAGCCATGTTCAATGAAAGATGCGCGAAAGAAAGGTTGCTGCCCAATTTTACATTAATATATATATATATATATATACAAACTACCAGCCATTTAGGCCACCCCAGTTTTTTAAAAGAAATGATGTATTTCATACTATTTTTAGTATTTATTGCCAAGTGGATAATTCTAAATGAGAATAGAATGGTTCTTTTATTATTATTATTACTTAGCAAAATTTTACAAGGCAGCCAGGAAGCCTTTGCTTTAGCCAGCCAATAAGAAGAGGAGACTAGCATGAGAAAGAGAGCACAAAAAATGGACACCAGAACAGTTCATTTGATGTACATGCTATTGTACAGTAATAATAAAGAAAATATTCTATTTTCATTTAGAATTATCCACTTGGCAATAAATACTAAAAATAGTATGAAATACATCATTTCTTTTGAAAAACTGGTGTGACCAAATAATTATGTCCAGTAGTGTATAAGAAAAAATTAAGGCAGACACGTTATTTCATGGTAAATCGGAAGTATAGGCCTATTTCAGGTGAACCATCATCAGCTTCCGTCTTTATGTAAAATCTTCTGTACAATAAAGATGGAAGCTGATGATGGTTTGCCTGAAATAGGCCTATACCTCCGATTTACCATGAAATAATGTGTCTGCCTAAATTTTTTCTTATATTTGCTCTATATGTATTTGTATACATATATATTTAGAGCTCTCTTAGAGAGTCATCCTACCACTGTATATACAGGATACTCCTTTGGATTCTTCTATATCTACACTGCATGCTGGTGTGTGTGTGTGTGTGTGTGTGATAGAGAGAGATACCTATGACACCTAGCCCAATAAATTCAGTTCTCATAAACGGATCCATTATTTTGACCTTCAGCATGATTCAGCTAAGATTGGTAAGCACGCTAGGTAGCAATGGTTAGCAAGTTCATCACAGAAACCTTGACCACTAAAGTGAGTTCAGTCCTCACTAGGTGCCTTACAATTGTGGCCTTGGTCTACACTATGTTAATATGAGAAGTTACAGGTAAACCTTAATTGCTCATGTCAGCTTGATGGTGGCTGATATTTTTTTTTATTATATGAAAAGAATTGTTTTTATTTTTTATTTTTTTAGATGTAGGATTTGGTAGAGAGAAATCTTTTTTTTTCTGTTTTCTTTTACAGTTTTGCTGTCTATTTTTATTTCATAACAAAACTGACACTGCTGTAATTCCTGCCAATTTTTTCTTGGCAGCACAGAAATGGTAATGTAAGCTCTCTGGAATTTTAATAAACACCAAATTTCTTTGCACTTCAGTTCCGAAAGAGAAAAGAATAAAAACTTTCCTTTATTTAGGTTTTCCTTTTTTTCAACGGATCCAACTCAAATCTTTTGCTTTGTTTCTGACAACAGAAGACATTTTTGGCAACTATTTTCCCAAAATAAATGATAAAAGAAATTATATGGCAATGAAGAAAGTAATCACTAAAAATTTCTAACTTTAGACTTTAAAAATACTTTCAAAAAACATTTAAAATGCAAATGCGTTCCAACTTTAACTCAAAGAAAACAAATTAGTCACAGAATCAAAACTGCACCGGCATTACACTTTAAATCTAAAAAAGTAAAATGGAAATTCTAATATTTTCTAAGTAAATTTTCTTTAAAATTATTTCACCCTAAGCAAGGCGATAATACGACCAAGACGCAAAGGGTTACTAAGAATTGGAAGAAAATGAAAATGAGGAGAAAGGAGAATAAAAGAACAACATTCAAGAATACAGTGATTGACATTTCATTTAAATATTTGAAGAGTGTAGCCAATAGGGAAGCAAGGGACCAGAAGAGAGTTTCACAGTACAAGAAAGGAAACAACTAGAATAGAAGTTATATTAAGCTGTTTCAACAGTAAAATGATGGGACCTATTTTCCAATCTAGTAGTACACTTAAATTCGTGCAGTTGAGGTATTAAGGAGGAGAGCCATAAATATATATATATATATATATATGAAAAGTGTATATATATATATATATATATATATATATATATATATATATATGCAATTTGTTATATATATTATATTGTTTACATATTATATATGCATGGTACTTATTTAAATGCGCTCAATATCTGTGATAGAGCAGACATTTGTCTGATGATCGCATCAGCGTGAAACCCAGGGTTACAAACTCACACCTATATATATATTAAAATCATTTCACCCCAAGCAAAAGAAGAGTGAAAGTTTAAGCAGGAGAGAGCAAAGAGAAAGACGGACCAGTTACAAGGGGTGTTGGAGAAAGAACAAGAGAAGGATGGGAATACAAGTGGAGAAAAAGTTGCGAGAGTAGAGTGAGAAAGGAAAAGAACAAGATACATGAGGTGTGGGAGGAAAGGATGAGAGAAGGACTGGAGTCAAATAGACAAGAGATGGGAATTGATGTTGCATTTAAATTTCTTGGAGATAGTAGCTGTCAGGGAAGAAAGTATATAGAAGGGAGTTCCACAAGCAAGGAGTGCAAGTAAAGAAGCTGTTGGAGTAGAAGTAGCAGCTGCATTTAGTTGATTTAACTGTAAAAGGATGGATCCTTGTTGCCAGTCTGGTTGCTCAAGTAAATTCTCATGAAGGGAGCATCAATGAGCTAAGCTCTTGGAGCAGAAGCCATTAAAATATATGTAGAATAGACAGAGGGAAGCCACATCCCGTCAGTGAGAAAGTGGCTGGAGTCGAGCTGCCAGGTTGTGACCAATCACGTTACAGATTCTCCTTTGGAGCCTGTCAAGAACACTGAGATGAATGGCAGGGGTGTTCGACCAGATATGACAACAGTATTCAATGCATGGTCGGATGGTTGATTTTTATATGTGCAAGATGAACTCAGGTGGGAAAATAGAAAAGACAAAGGGAAGCCATGTTACATTGGTGGGAAAGTAACTAAAGTTGAAATGCCAAGCCAAGACAAATAACATCACAGACCCTTCTTTGGATTTTGTTGAAAATCAATATATATAGCAGGAGCATCACACCAGATATGGCAGCAATGTTTAATGCACTGAACGACTGTTAGGTTTATAAATGTGCAAGAAAGACTCTGGTGAAAAAAATCTTCTGGCACAATACTGCAAAATATCCTTCTTAGCAGCAGATCTAGGAATTCATTTAATATAACTGCATCATGCCAGTGGAAAATGTGAAACCAAGAAGATGCTAGGATTTGTTCTGCAGAAGGTTAGTACCAGCCATGCTGACTGAGAGCAAAAGACTGATTCAATATAATTGCATCATGCCAGTGAAAATTGTGAGACCAAGAAGATGCTAGGAGTTTTTCTCCAGAAGGTTAGCATCAGCCATGCTGACTGAGAGCAAAAGACATTGACTCAATATAATTGCATCATGTTTGTGGAAATTGTGAGACCAAAAAGGTGCAATGAGCCATTCTTTGAAAGGTTAGCATCAACCATGTCGACTGAGAGCAAAAAACATTGATTCAATATATTTATATCATACCAGTTGAAATTGTGAGGCTAAGAATATGCTAGGAGCTGTTCTCCTGAAGGTTAGCATCAGCCATGCTGACTGAGAGCAAAAAACATTGATTTAATCTAATTCCATCATGCTAGTGGAAATTGTGAGACCAAGAAAGTGCAATGAGTTCAAATCTGAAAGTGATAGTTAAAGTTTCTATGAGGAAGGAGGGCTTGGGAATTTTGGCACTTACATGACATTGAGAGCAAGAAAAATGAAGAATGTAACATATAATGTATCTAACAGACTTTTGTAAATGGTTACTGGAACAAAGATTAGGAGATATAGCAAAAAGTCATATTTTACCAAAGACTACAATGGGCTGGAAGTTGTCAATTGCCCACATCCTGAAGATACATGGCACATGGAAGAATATCTTTTTACTGACCACAATACAATCAAGAGTTTGCTTGTTTGATCTTTCTCACTTCAAGTGAATATTTTAAAAAAAGGAAATTGCTGATCAAATATCAAAATAGAAATACCACAAAATATTTGTCTTTCTAAAAGCAGTTTTCATAATTAAGGATGATCAATAAACAACAAAAAAAACAAATATATGAGCTTCTTTAATTATCTGCTTATTTGTCTTTTTCAATGTAATTTATCTTTGACATGTAAACATATCAAATTTGTCAAGAATTTCTAGCCAAAACCCACAAGACTTTTGATGTCATGAACGTTTACATTTTCCAACTCAAACGTCTCAGATAACAATAAATGACGGAAGGATGGTGTCCGATAATTATCAGCATGGAAAACAGAATTGGTGTCACATTTACTTTGTACTCTTACCTATGGGAAAAGCATGTTTATGGATACAATAGTAGGGTAAACTATGCTATCTAGCCTTTGTAGACAAACACGCAAAGGAGATGGATAGAAAATTACATTTTAAAATTTTGAGAAGGTAATGAGAAAAAAGACTATTACCTTTTCCAAAAACAGTGATGGCAATACAGAATATACAGATATTTCTACTTTTTTTATATTCCATTGGTAAGGAAGAAGATCTACTCATTTGCTCATTTGTATAAAAAAAAAATACCCGGGAAGATGCTTTTTTTATCCCTACAATCTTAACTGGTTAAAGTCTAACTTCAACTGCTATCTATCCTACATATCCTCATAATAAGCATTTTTTACTTCGTCCCTTTACAACAACCCCATTTAGTAACCCTCTACCTTGAGTGGTTCTTGGGTCATGTATTGGTTGAAAATAGTATTTTTCAAAAAAGCTCTGAAGGGCTATGACTACCAACAAACTTAAATACAGTATTAAAAAATATTCAGAAATTTTTTATTATTAATTCACCCCAAGCAAGGCAACAATGCAACTAAGATGCAAGGGATTACTGGGCATGAAAGAAAATGAGAAGGCTTAAGAAGATCAGCGAGAAGTGTGACCAGATACGAGGCGAACGTATCTACTTCTATTGAAGGAAAAAAATAAATAGTAAATAAAATTTCAAAGTTTAAACAGAGACGTTAGAACTATAGAGTTAAAATAGATTTTAGAAAAAAAAACAGAAACCCAATCCTAAGTAGGAAGCAAGGAATAAACTACTTCTGTTCAAAAAAGCAGGGAGGACTATGAACTGGGCAATAGACAAACCTATCTACTCCTATTGAGGAAAATATAGTACGAGAGTTGTAAATTTTATGCCACCTCAACTGCTTCTATCAGTCTTATTCCAGCACCATTCACAAAATGCATGGTCCTGGGTATGACTGTAAACTGCATCCAGCAGCAAGGCCTCTGATTTGGAGGTTGTGAGGAGCATGGAACTATCTCTTCATTGCTGTTATTCCCAGGTTCCCCCTGACCCGGAATGGTAGCCCCTGTTAGGGTCCCAGCTATGGGAATATAATTAAACCCCTAAACTGGGGTCAAAACATTATGAAAGTATAAAAATAGACTTTTATAGAAAAATATACATTTTTGAATGAAAAATACTACCAACAATATATTTTTGAATAAAAATAATATTACAACACATTTTTGAAGGAAAAAATTATTACAAGCAATACATTTTTAATACAAAATTAGAAGACATTTTCACCTCCTAAAATAAAAAAAATCATCAAAATCTGACTAAATCAGCCTTCTCATGATAACCGAACATTAAAAAATACCTTAAAACCTCACCTTTTTGGCATTAAATAACCTACAAAGTTGATATGCCGTTAAACAAAACTCAAACTTAAGACTCACAATAGGTCAATTGTTTTTTTCTGCTTATGTTTTGTAACATTTTATAAGAGTTATTTTGCCTGCTCGTGCAATAAAATTAAGAAGTTAATTATTATTTTACTTACAGGTTAAAAATATTAGAATGAAATATAGCATGAGCAATGAGCACAGTTTAAGGGAAATGAAAATAATGAGACAATGTGAATCTAGGATCAAACAAAGTCAGTTGGATTTCTAAAAGATTGAAGAGTAAAAGGCAATGTTTATGAGGATATTGCAGGAAACAATAAAAAAGAGATGGTTATGTAATGGACGCAAAGAAACATGTATTAAAAAGTCAGTAGATAAGGATTGACATTTCATTTTTGAAGAACAACGTTGATTTGCAAAGAAAAGAAGCCAGAAGAGAGATTTGCATACAGATACGGTCCTGGGTATGACTGTAAACTGCATCTGGCAGCAAGGCTGCTAATTGGGAGGTTGTGAGGAGCATGTAACCACTTCTTAATTGCTGTTGTTCCCATGTCCACACTGACCTGGGTATGGTATGGGCAAATATTTAACTCCCAAAGTGGGAGTTAAACACTATGAAAATATAAAAATAAACTTTTATAGAAAAATATACATTTTTGAAGGAAAAATATTACCAACAATACAGAGTTGAAGAAAACAATTATTACCATAACACCTTTTTGAAGGAAAAATAATTATTGACATAATACATTTTTGAAGAAATAAAATTATTACCAGCAATACATTGTGAATACAAAACTGGAAGATATCTTCAATTTCTATAATAAAAAAAAAATCATCAAAATCTGACTAAATCTACCTTCTTACTATCAGTCAGTTAAGTGCCATACATGGTACACGCTTGGGCGATCATGTCTCGAAAGAGACATGACTGACTGGGCAGAAGATTATCCCACAGTAGGTTGCCATTGCTTTCTGCGGTAGACTGGTTGCCAACCAAGGCTATAGAACCCAATCTGTCCTGCTATTTAACCCATAACTGGAAGGAATAGATGGATTAATACCTTTCCCAAGGGTATTTGTGCATAAGTGAATGCAATGAATTCGGCTGGAATTCAAACCCGGCCCTACCAATTTCTCGTTCCGAGCTGATATCCAATGCTCCACAATGCACATTCTTACTATAACTGAACATTAAAAAAATACCTTAAAACATTACCTTTTTGGCATTAAATAATCTACAGCGGTGTTGATATGCCATTAAACAAAACTCAAATTTACAAAATGCACTGGAGTGATTTTATGAGAAAAGACCAAATTCTTCAAGGCTTTCAGGAGGAGATAGACCCTGTGTTATGGATCTAAACCTATTGTCTATCAAAGACAAATTTAATAAAATGGCTGCTGATCAATAGAACCAATCAGTACTACCTTATCTCTCATGATATCAAATACTACCAAGAACTCACCAGGATAAAATGGTGCCTGTATTTCTTTTTAAAGACACAAGCCATATTCTAAGCGGAACCAAAAACAACCAACCCTAGACATTGTGATAGATAAAAAAAAAGATAAAAAATCACTTGAAGATTATGGAATCTTCAGTTATGAATTAAATAGTAAAGTAGATTAAGCTTTTCAGCCTTGATTGGCAGCAATTCTAGAAGGATAACACTGAATTTCAAACCAATTGGGCATGGGGTTAGCAATACCATCCCCTGAAAAACATATTTGTTATAGAAATGTCAGCAGCAATACCTAGAATATTGAGGTTGTGGCTCCATACTCCACAGTTGAAATGTATGGAACTAAGCCATTATCTATAACACTACCTGCACATCCAATTTTACACCCCCTGGTATTACTAAGTAGTCACCCATCTAGATACTGACTGGTCCTTGACATTGCTTAACATTGTTGATCATATATCCTTTTATCATTGAAATTGTTAAATGTAATTGGCTCTTCTACTCTTTTCTCGCACTTCCCACCTGAGGAACTCCCTTTGATTTACTTGCTTCCCTGATAACTACAATCTCCAAAAATTTAAATGCCATCTTCCATCTCCTTGAATCACATCCATTTTTTTTTTTTTTAATCATCTCACCCCAAGCAAGGCATTCCACTGCCACTATTGCGCATGGGGCTACATAGGGGAAGGTAAAGAGAAGGAGTGGATAGACATAGGGAATGTCAGGAGAAAGGTGACAGATGAGTAAGGATAGCGAGGATGAGGGTCAAGCAGATGGGAAGAGTGCTTGATAGAATGGGAGCAGGTTAGTGTGTTAGGAGGTGTGTATTGACCTTACATTTAAACTCCTGGAGATTGTAGCCGTCGGGGAAGCAATCGTTTGGAAGAGAATTCCACAGTCGGGAAGTGCGAGGAAAGAAACTGTTGGAGTAGAAGCTACGACTGCATTTTATCGGTTTCACTGTAAAAGGGTGGGATCTAGTTGCTAATCTAGTATCTCGTGCAAATTCGTATTTAGGGGGCACCAGTGATCTAAGTTCATCGGAGCAGAAGCCGTGAAAGTATTTATGGAAGAGACACAGGGAAGCCATGTCTCAAATTGTACATATATCATATTATCCTTTCTTTGACACCCCCCTGTACCCTGTTCTTTCTCTTACTGTAACCCCCAGTGCACTAGTCGCTTGGTGTGAAATGATTAAAAAACAAATATTTAGCACCAGAGTTTCAATGTGATATGGCTAAGAAGAAAGGCAGAGAGAGAGATTGTTAAATTGATCAAATGGTAAAAAATAAAAAGAAAAGTGAGAAAGATTATACTATTTCTATTGTAATGGGTAATTGAACAAAAATAATAGAATGAAAATAATTTTATATAACACATTTTGTTCCTAGATGAAAAATATTATTGCTCTAATCAGTTATATATATATATATATATATATTATAAACATGGATATGTCTGTGAGTGTGTGTATGTTTGTGCGTCAATTCTAACGGATCCTACTCCTTCAAAACAATTGGTCTGATTTCAGCCAAAATTGGGTCATTTGTTGATCGTGACATGAACCTTTGATATACGCAAAAATGTTTCGAATCAATTTACAGGGTACGGCAGAAATCACCAAAATGTTTAGAATTTACAAATTCTTCTTCTCTGAGATGCCTTATGCGAATTCAACCAAAATAACTTGTAGATCAAGTTCCAAACTTTTGATGTACACAAAAAGTTTTTGAATAAATGTAAGTGTTTGTCAAAAATCAATGACAAACATAATTTTCGGTGGTCTTTTGTGCACTTTAATGCATTTCTACAAGATGCTTCACTCAAACCCAACCAAAATTGAGTCACTGGTAGATCAAGGTCTGATGTCTTGAAATGCAAACACAAATTTCAATTGACACACAGGGTGCAGCAAAAATTAGTGAAAAATTTGCTTTTTGCAATCATTTATTTCTCAAAAACACTTAGTTGTATTCCAACAAAAATAGGATCTTATCATATACAATAACAATTACATATTTTCTATAAGGTGCCAACTCCTTTGACGTTGCAAGGACAATGCATTCACTTCTTCTGCGTCACAACATCATCGCATCACAGGCTCCCATAATGCTCACCCTTGTTCTTCAAATTGTA